>JAEIIG010038524.1:0-11383 GCA_018904695.1 Drosophila parvula | reverse complement strand
TATAGGTTTAACTTTTTATCCATTTCCTTCAAAAATGTTAAGTAATTAGCCTGCAAACTAATACATTTATTTATAACATACAAAACGTTTAAATTCTTTTTTAAACACAAGTTCCGATACGTTCAATTATTATTTATTTTAGTTTTAAATTTCGGTAAATTAATTGCAGCGCAAAGTTTGCACTTGTGTTGTATTTACATGGCTATGCCAAAAATATTTCAATTAGATTTATTTATAAATTTGTCTGATATCGCACGGAGTGTCAATTAATTTGGTTGATTGGAAAAAACTCATTATAATAATTTAGTTTAATCAAAACCAGTTGGAGTTTTGCGTAAATATTTTACAAAACAATTTCAATGGGAGTTAAAGAATGTTTACCGAATATGTCCAAAATGCTATTCGGTGTTCAAGGACACCACCCCCTGAGAATGTCGCCAGCACAAAGCCTTGAAATATTCCTCACCCAACCCCAAAGCAGGCCTCAATCTATTGCTGGATGTCTTAGTTATCATTAAGTGTCGTAAGCCGAAATGATAATGCATAAATGTTAACAAATTTCACAGCACGGCAAGCAGACATAATCCCCCTGACCTGACCCCTCTCGGCTTTCGGCATTAAATTCATTTCACATGCATGGCATTAGACAGACAATGGAAAGATGCCTCCGCCTCTGGCTGCTAAGATTTGATTTGAAAATTGTAAATGCGGTCACGTATGTTATTATATCAAATATCTTTCATGGTTATGTTTATGTGCTTACATTTGTTGCAGCCATCTCAGACCCAGCTCACTCACTCCAGCTTCGCTTTCAACAAATTGACTTTTGTATTCGCAATTTGAAATTGTCGCACATGGAATACATACATATAATAAATACATATTTTGCCTCTGGTACAAGAGAATTGTAAAATTTGAATTTATATTGAATTTTTCATTTTACCCTGGGAATCTCATATAATTAAATCATTTTACGGCATTTGATTTTCTTAAAGGTTAATCATAGCCAGAAAGCCTGTTTGGGAGCTTTGACTTAAATCGATATTTATCCCAGGACGGAGCCAATTAAAGTAATTTGCCAACTACCAAAAATATGGCTTAATCATTTAATCTGGATCAGTGGATATATGGTAAACATTTTTGCTTTTATTACAACCTAATTACATACGTTTTAATATTTTAATATTATAAAGTCGACATGCTTGAGATTGGTGCTTAAATTTCTTGCATAATTTCTTATTCAAGGGATTGCTGTATGAAATTATGCAAAATGTATGGATAAAATGTTATATCTTGTATTACCTTAATATATATTCATACTATATTAATTAAAATTAATATACCTACTTTATTTTACTTACAAAACCACGATGTTTATATCAATATAGAACCAAACCAAAGTAAAGGTCTCAATTTAAGGATACAAATATTCTTTCTTTTGAACTTTCAAGCACATTTAAGTTTCCCAGCACTTGCTGGAATCAAGTTTCCACCACTCTTAGCTAGTCCTCACACTTGGAAAAACACTTCCCCGTCTCGGAACAGGTTATTTTAAAGTCAAATAAGGAGAGTCAGGAACTCAATGCCTCACCTTGGCGAGCCTCTCGAGAGTCGAGGCGAATGTGCCTATCATTGCAGCATGTCAATGCTGGCGAAATGTATCTTTCACGCTCAATTTATTTGTAATGATGTCGAGAGCAGGGCCTCTGTGGGAAAAGCCAACGTGGCGTGGAAATCTGTGGATGGAGGGAGGGCTCGGCTGTCGGGGCAAAAAGGAAATGCGAGCTATGGCACATTAGTGGCGCCACGAAAAATCCCCAATCATAAAGTGAGCGGACTCCGTGGCAACTTTTCCTTTTTTTCGCGAACGCATTTTTCATGTCGGTATCGTTGGGTCTAGGGCAAATGATGTCCCTGGGGGCGGGGCCGGGGCTGGCGGCCCAAATGAAATAGCCGCATGTGTAGCTCTAATGAAATAAACATGTTTATTAGATACGAATGCGAGTCAGCGCGGGGCCTGCTTTTTTTACGGTTACGATTACGGTTCCTATTGCTTGTTCGCTTTTTTTGCTCGGAGTTCACGGTGCGTATGATTAATATTAAGTGTAGCTGCCCTGCACCTGTCCGCTTTGTAATTAATTGAATTATTTTTCTCAGGACGTGGGCAGCAGGAGCGGTAGATGCGAAAGGCTAAGAATCTACTCCTGCCGGACAGAGAGACGGTACTTCTCGCTGCCATTATAAATTCAAAAGGCATCAGAAATAGCGGAAATGCAATTAAAATGCTTCTGGCTCAACGTCATCCCAGCGAAGTGTTGGTCTGTGAGTGTGGCTAAGCACAAATTGCCGGCAGCTACTTAGGCGGCAGCGGGAAAAACTGCACAACTTGTCGGAATGCTGTAGGCGAAACGAGAGCCCTATTATGCTTAATTAAGCTGCTTTCTCCAGCACGCCGGCAAGAAACTTGCTTCGAATGGCGAGGTGTGGAGGTGTAAAGTGCCACTGGATAATTTGTGGAATAGTGGAGAGGCAGGCCGTGGCTGTAAGGAGCAGCTACAAGTGGAACTAGTTAGGAAGATATTGTTTTGGTGTTCTCAGAAAGGCTTGAGTGAACCGAGCTCTGAGTGAGAATAAGCGTTAGATTTGCACTTTGTTTTTTCATAAATGAACATTTGTTTAAGTCCAACAATAAATAAAATTATTCTTTCCATTAACATGATCAACTCGGTACTATCTTGATTTAAATACCCTTTTATCTGGAAGTGATTTAAATGTTTGTGTTACTTTTATCACATCCTTTTAAGCAGAATGCCGTAGCTGTGGCCTGAGATTACATTTTATACAGTTGAGCCACTTGATTTAATTAGCGAAAAAAACAGTACAAAAATATGCACTCGAATACCACTTACAGGGCAATTGAAAACAAGCAAATCGGTTTAAACTATTAAAATTAATCCATTAAAAATAAAAAAGGGACAGCGCGAGTACAACTGGAGAAACGGAGGTTAAGGTAGGTAGCATCCACCGGGTAAACCGTATCCATTCAGAGCGGAATGCTAATGAGGTTAATGCTTGCATTGAACCCAAAAAATGGCGAATGCAAAGCGATGCTGGCAGGTCCTGTCCCGTCCGCAATCCTCGTCCTTTCGTCATAAGCGCAGCATGGGATTTCAAAATGTGTATGCGAAAAAAAGCCGAGCAAATAAACGGACAAACAGCTGGGGGAAGACTTGAAGAGACCAACTAATCAAGGTAATGAAATCAGTTTTATTTTAGCCTTTTTCTCTTTTTTCCGCAACTCAAAGTGGCGGAGGAAGGGCTCGCTAGTAAGAACGGGAAGGAGACTGCAGTTCAAAGTGTGTGCCAGGGGGTTTGGACTTCAGCCCTCTCCGTTGTTGTCTGGCAATAACTCTCGTTAGTTCTGCCTCCCAGTCAGTGTGTCTTTCTGACTGAAGGTCTGACTATATTAGAAATTAAAAATATTAAAAATTCTGCACATTGAGTTGGGTAGGCCAGTTAGAAGATTAAAGGGATGTGGTTAGACTGCGGTGGGCAAAGAGCAGAGACTGACAATGAGAAGGTAACGAGGAAATACAAATTGAAAGCATCAACTTTATCCATAATGAAGTCATAAGGTAAGGTCACAAGTTTTATTCTATTTAAAAATCAAATTTACAATTATTCTAGATTATTTTAATACTTTAAAATATTAAACAATGATTTTAATGAAAGTTTATGATGATATTAAAATTGATTTCAGATAAAAACATTATTTTTGCAATTGTTTGTCTTATCTATCTGTTTTTTGCATTAAATTGTATCTTATTTGCAAAAGGACAACAATTCGTTGTTCTATCATTGTAAGTAACACCGGAATTTAAATTGTTTAAAAGTTTCCCGTCCTTTTTAATAATAAATTAACAATTTCTGTTCGTAATTTCCTTAAAATCAAACAATTTAACAATTATAAACGAAGCGTTGTATGAAAAATTTAAATATTTAAGAAGTTATCAAATATTTCTAAAACAAAACGATGGCATAGAATGTTCGACAGCCAAAATACCTTCTTTCTTGACAATTTATGGACAGGTATTGACAAGTATTTTTATGAGGATACCTCAATCCGTTATATATCCTGCTCAGCCAAGTGCACTTGTCACATATTTGGTTCACCTAAACTCATCCTCGTGTAGTTGTCCGCTCATGAACTGCTAATGGCTCAACAAACTTGAAACCACTATAAACTTTAAACCACCAAAACACACAGTCCGAGTCCGAGACCCCGTCTGTGCTTGAGTTTGAGTTTTGGCCGGCAACAATCTGATAAAGCTAGTTGAGTAAACTTGTTCCTGTTTCAGGTTCTACTCCGCTCCTGCCGATCCTGATGCGGCGCTTCATGCTTGTTTCACATTTCCGCTTTCGTTAAGTTATTAATTACCGAAATTCCAGGAGACGACAACAATCTGCTCTCTGGTTCGTCTGGCTCTGTTTGTGGGTGCTTGGGAAATCTTGTCAGCAATTCAATTAGTGGGCGCTTGCGTTTATCTTATTTAAATGCAGCATATTTTCCAGCTGGTGCACACACACAGCGTGTGTGCTGCTAGGTTGCCATGGCAGCGGCAGCGGCAAGGACCCAAAGGGCTCGAGGCGAACTCGTGACTTATGCAGTGACGCAACCAATTATGGCTTGGGGGCAACTATAGCTGCAACGTCTCGCCGCCATCTTTCCGACACTTGCACCCACACTTACACTTACATTTACACTTTGGCTCACTCGCATCCTTTATTCGGTCCTGCGAGGTGCATGCATGTCCTGCGGTTGACTGCGGTGTCTGCCATCTAAGCCGATATTCACTCCTAACTATGTCAAGTGAGATTTTATGGCACGGTGGAAATTTTGATTGTCTGCCTGCGAGACGGAAGAAACCTTTTTCGGGATCAGGCACTGCGCTGATAAGGCGTCGGCAATATTTCAACAGCAATTGTTTAAAAGTTTCTTAATTAAATATGACAAGTTACCTGGCAGCCACCCATCATGCCTGCCATGGTCGAGGCTAATTGAAGTTGAGAACTTTCGCCACTGCTGTATTTGACATCGAGAGTGCGAAATTTTAGCCAGGATACAAGAAACAAGATGAGATGAAAAAGCAAACACATCAGCTTCATCAGCTTCAGTGTCCGCATTTAAGAAGTATTTAAAAATATCTTTAAGTAAATAATATTTTCATTAATGAGTCTGCCAAAGGCCTGTATATTTTCTATTAACAAAAATTGTATTTGTTCATAAATATGAAATAATGCCCTACGTAGTTGTTTCAATAGGTGAATGGGTTTTCACAGAAAAATGTCTATGAGATTATGGATACTGACCATCCGGCTGGAAGGACCAAAATGTAAGGAGGTAAAATAAAAATACATATATCGCTTCAGTTTTTGAAAGAAATAATTAATTTATTTTAAAATGTATTCGATTTATATACACAGGGGACAAAAGAATCAGTTTGAAGTCTTATCTATGCTTTATGCAGAGCCTCATCCATTGTCTCCCACCGGTGGAAAAATTCGTAGTGATTATGTTCTAATTAAATAACAAATGTACATATTTTACTCAGGTTAATTTTTACATATATGGATAGATTCTACAATCATACATACATATGTTTAATTAGAAATGTTTGTGGGGAACAGGTATAAATGTATTGAATTAATATAAAATAAATGTCTTAAATGATGTCTTTAACAGCAGTTAATTCATAATTAACTAATTAAACCATTTTCGGATTGATGTTGGATAAATTTTATAAATCCGCTGACCTTATAAGCATAGTGAGCTTTAATTAGAATATTTTCCTGGCTATTTTCAAATGTATTTAGGGTGAGCAAAAGTCACAGACTGGCGAGGAGAAGCAGATTGAAGTATTTAACTCTCGAGACTTCTTTGCTTGGTATCCAGTCAATTACGTAAATTGGCTCCGCAAGTTGGCTCTCCAAAGGCTGTCGTCGCGTTTTATTTTTCTACCTCTTCGATTTGTCTGTAGTTTGCGGGGAGTTACTTACTTATCAGATCAGATTTGGCCGTGGTTTTTCCCCGGGAATGGAGTTTTGGTCTTCACATCGTGTTGTGCGTGAGCTGCCAAGAAATTGAGGCCGTCAAGGGTGAGAGACTGTGGCGTGGGGAGGGTTGGAAAGACTGTCAATGACTTCAACTGTCTCTCAGTTTAATTAGGTAAAAACATCACAGATCCCAGTAAGCAGTCAGATACAAATTGACATCAACTCTAACATTTACATTTCCGAAAATATCAACAAAAATTTATAAATCCCATTACCCTTGGACAAGCCAAAGTCTCGGACTCTGAACATTCTGTGTTAGACATTAGGATTCTTGGTAAGCCATAGTACAAACTATTACTATTTAATTGCCATCATTCAATTAATGTCCAAACCTTTGTTTCCCTGAATGCATTTTGAGAAATGGCTCAATTTGGCAAACAGGCAAAATTAATCAGTTCAATTTGACGCTCCATTGATTAAAAAAACAATCCCCTGTGGCCTTGTCGGTCGCCCCGTCATATTCATTCAGTTAATTAAATTTGTGGCCGGCGAAAGTGAAATGTAACGACATTCAATGGCGAAACAGGATATGTTATGAATGTAAACAACGTTTTTAAATATTTCCGAACGAAAGTGGCCACCTCGCGCTTTGGGAAGTCGCTCAGCCTGGTCACACATGGCGTATGAAATATGCGCCGCATTGGCCACAGGTAAAATTGTCACGTTTTTAATTAAACCAAGACCCACGGCCAGCGCACAGTTGTCCAATAATCAATGGTCCCCTACCCCGTGCCAATAATATGCCAACAAATATAATTATAATTAAAAAATAAAAGTTATTTTAGCGCGTGCCAGAAATGTGTAATTAAAACATCGCTGAACCACTTGTTGAAGTTTATTTAGGCTATGTAACAGTTCAATAAAGTGAAACGAAATTATTTCTGTAATTAAATAATTGGTATATCGTAAGAAAGATATTACTTTTTAAAGCACAGCGTATGTTCCTTTTTGATTTCTGAAAGGTTTCATTCAAGGTTATTTAAATTCTGAATCTATTGATTTTTAAAACTGTTCTTCAAGTAAAGTTCCTGTTTAGTTTAAAAGTCCTAAAATAGTGCATCATGTGAATACTCCATGCTTTTATTATATGTCTTTGAAACTTGGAGGTCACGCAATATTAAAGTTCCGAAAGCAGCTGAGATTGTTCACAGAAATAAATCAAATCGAATTTGTTCAAATGTTAGTAATTTAGGCAAACATTTTTGGTTTTGCTAAATAAAAGCCACTGGCTCGACATTTTTTTTATGGTTTTGGTAATGACATAATTGAACCATTTACATTTCATTCCCTTCTCCCCAAATGTATTTTAAAGCACGCTTAAAAGAATTTTATATTATTTAACTGACCTGATTCCCCGAATTAGAACACACAACCGATAATAGCAGACACACGCAAACCACACACCCAGCCACGCCCACTTTTTGACAAGTCATTTGGCAGCTCGTTTTTAAAAAGGGCCAACTTAATTGTTTTCCTGCCCCGAGTTAACTTTTTTTTCACGTTTTGTTTTGTTTCGGCTTTTAATTTGTGAGCCAGGCCGATGGCAGACGACGATACAACAATTAACGACTCACAAAATCATTTCATTGTGTCTGTCAAAACGTCGCGACCGTAAGCGCCTAAAAGCCAGCAACGATAAGTTTTTTTATTACACCTGAGCTCTATATCTCTGTGTGTGTTGTGTGAGTGTGTGTGTGTGTGTGTGTGTGTGTGTAGAGGCTCATTAAAAACGAAAGCACCGCTCATTACCTGGCTGAGAGCAGAAACAGGAACACTCAGCACACACCCACACACAGGACAACGAAGGATTTCTGAGTCGACGACTTTACGCCCAAACACCCGCACACCAAGGACCGTGTGTGTGTGTGTGTAACTGGTGTAGTGTTTTAATTACCTTTGGCTCCGCCAGCGCGTCGTGTGAGCCCTTCTCGCTGTCGTTCGACTCGTTGTTTAAGTAATTGTTTGTCATTAGTTAAAATGTTTTCATTTTGCCACAAACTCGAACTCGAACTCCGGCTCAGTGGCAGCCTGTGCGGCGAGTTAACCGAGTAAAAATCTGGAACACTGAGAAAAAATTGGTGATCTTAAAACTAATGAGCGGTTTGCAATATTTCTTATGCCTTGCTAATTTGTAACGTTCAAAAAAGCTGCTTACAAAACACATAGAAAAACATCTCTAATCAAAAACTTTATAATAACAAGATGCGTAGCGACCATATACTTGATTTTACATATCCAAGCATATTTTCAATTTTTTTCTACAAATAGAATGCTCTTCCATTTTTGACTATACACAGATCAAGCAAAGAGTATATATGCGTACAGATCTAGAGTGATACAGTAGAACGGCTGGCTCTAGAGCAGTGATGCCCTACATATAGACTTGCGAGTCTACAAGTTTCGCTGTCCGAGCTCTGTACACTGACTGTGTTACTTGTCAGTGTATGCGTATGGGCACCACTGCTATAGAGTCTAGACCGCTCTCTCTCCATGGCTTTTGATCAATATTTCTAGATAGTCTGAAAAATGGTATAATTATATATAAATATATATAGAGAGAGCGAGCTGCTCTATTTTTATAACGTTAATGCAATTTCTATATGTTTCTAACGTAAGTCCTTTTGAAATCGTAGAAAGAGACAGAAACATTTTAATGTCCTTAAAAAGGCCGTTAAAACTACCTTAATATTGTTGTATCATGGTCAGGAACCAGCTTTGGAGCTAGCGTTACTCATCTTGATATTAAAAAGGTTTTTGGACATACTGTATCTGTTATAAAATTTGGTTTTTATATTATATTTCTCTAGCAACCCTTGCATTAGCAGCCTTCAGTTTGGGCTTGATTCAGTCTCTCCATTCAGTCCAGGAAAAGCAACACAACATACCGTCTCGACTGCTCGAGATAAATCCCTCCGTACTCATTGTCACATCTATTTACACTCTTCCGTAGATTTCGTGCAATGGCCTTCGTAGCGCGTCGGAGCAACGAAGGCAAGGTGGTGGATCGCCACCAGGTATCTGGTAGTTGTGCCTCACGTTCGCTGATTCTGTCGGAAATCAGCGACGAGGATACGCCGGATTCGGTGATGGGCTACACGGATCGCACCTACGGCGCTCCCACCGTACGGCGCTCCCAGCGGTTCATGGGTCAAGGTGATGACGGGGATAGTGATGATATTAAGGGGGAACTCGAGGAGGACAACCTGGAGACGTATGTTCCCGATGAAACAGCCGAGGACTCATGTGATAGTTACGATAGTAACGATATTACAAATTTCTGCAATGAGCTGGACGAGGAGGAGGCCAAAGATGCAATGCACAGGCTGAAGCTCGAGGCGCATCTAGGTGTCTTAGAGGACTCGGAGGGCTTTGAGGATCTGTGCGAGGACGACAAGAAAGATGAGCAGACCGTGATGGGCAAGCTGGAGGACACAGTCACTACGGACACAGAGACTGTGATGAATATCGATCAGGATTTGCAGAGCCTGTGCTCATACGAAAGTTTCACGCCTACAATGACGCACCGCGATGAGTACAACAATGAACTGGATAACATAAGTGTCAAGACCTACTTAAAAGAAGACCATCAAGACAACATGAGCGGCAAAGACATGCCCACAAAGGACAACATGAGCGCCAAAACCTTTAATGAGGAGCAGCAGGACAATTTGAGCGCCAGGACCTTCTTCAAGCAGACATCCGTCACGAAGAGCGGGAGGCAGCGAGTGCCGGAATTTGATCAGCTATCCAACCGCACTTACGACCGTAGTACCTGCGGCAGCCTTCGTAGCAGTCATCGTGGCAACCAGCACGACGTCTCATCGATGTCCACATGCAGCTGGACGGATATGTACCGCGGTGCATTGCAGCCATCTGACGGACGCAGCGGCATCGTGCCCACGCTGAGTCTGGCCAGCGTCGGCTCGGAAGCGTCCACCTATTACAAGAACATGGACGAAAGCAAGGAGCGCCACAGCAAGGCGGCCTTCGACGACTGGAAGGCGCGCAAAGCGGAACAAAAGCAAAAGAGCCTCCTGGCCGCCAAACAGGAGAGGCAGAAGCGCGAAGTTGAGGCGGCCGAACGCCAGCAACAGGCCCAGGCCCGCTTTCAGGAGTGGTGTCGCCGCAAGGAGGAGCAGCAGCAGAAACAGCGCAAGAAGCCAATGAACCTAAGCCAGTCCGGTTCTAGCAACTCCTCGGGCTCGATGTCTACCTCGGGATCTGGATCGGGATCGGTAGAGGGACCTGTATCTGGGCCCTTGCCCGATCGCAAAGCAGCGTCGGAGGCGACTAGAGAGCGACTTAAGGAGTGGCAAGTCAAAAAGAACTCGCAGCTGCAGAAGGAGCGGGAGAGCAAGCGCCGGTTGGAGGAGAACAAGCAAAAACTTGAGGACGAGCGCAAGCAGCGATCGCAGGGAGCCTGGAAGAACTGGATGAAGCAGGTGGACAAGCGGGCCAAGCCGGTGCCGCTTAACCAGGGCTTCGACACGCTGCGTGGCACCATCTCTAACATTTACATCAATCCCGTCCAGTGGGTCTCAAACATTGATCCCAAGGAGTCCGGGCGCAGTCGCTAGCTTTAGTTCGACATTGGTCCTTAATTTGTTAGTATTTACCCAAGAGGAAGGATTGGAGAGCTGGAAGAGTCGATTCAGTGAATGAGAAGGGTACCTAGAGAGCTGCTGGGTCTCCGTAAAAAAGTATACAAAAAAATATTTCTTTGTTTGTTAAAAAAAAAGGGATTATCCAAATCGTTGTATCTTCGCCGTTTCACCAATAAAGCAAACAAAAAATGCTGCGCTTTTTCTTTTCATTAAATCGTAAAGTAGGTTTGTTATTTTTTATGTTCAGTGTTTTGAATAAAACCCAGTACTTTTTGATCTAATAGTATTTAACGAAACATAGGTTTATTGTAAATAATTCTGATTATTTGAATTACTAAAATGTAGCAGTAAAAAAGTATGTGAGACCACCGACAGTGAAACTGTTTAGTTGGCAATTCTTTTTGAAGGGTAATAAAGCTTTTTTGCTTTTATTTTGCTTAAAAACAAAAAATATAAACAAAAGACATTGCAATAATCTGTTCCTTCTGAAAACAACCAAGCTTGCAGTCTAAAAAATAAGAAATAATAGTACATTCTGATAAGAAAACAATGACATAAAGTTTGCAAAAAATTGCCTTGTGGGAAAAATGTAAAAATCGAAGTCCGCCTGTAAGAATTGATTTATATTTTGTATTTTCAGTACAATAACTTTTAGAGGTGAAGTT
>JAEIIG010038522.1:0-34402 GCA_018904695.1 Drosophila parvula | reverse complement strand
TAAAATTTGGATATATTAAAGATTACGACACTTGAGGCTATAAATCAATGTTATTTTTGAAATTGGTGACCAAACTAATCCCTTATTAATTGAATAGATAAAAAAATTCAATAACTAGGACTACACATATGCTATATAAATAAAATAGACAAGAAAACTCACCGGCAGCCAGTTGGCCGTTCTCCAAACTATTAGCATCGTTCTTGAAGCCCATCTCCCGCATATCCACCAGACACTTCTCCTGCAGATGCTTGAACCGCCCGATGGCGTAGGTCATCAGGTAGGACATGTGAATGTACAGCTCCTTGAGATCCAGATAGTTGCGTACCTGGTTGTATGCATTCGAGTGTGTAAGGGACAGCACCTTGCCGGTGAGATGGGTACAAATGTCCATGGCGCTGAAGATCTGCTCCTGTAGCTGCGATCGTGCCTGACCCAGAGATGTGTTCGGGAAATTGTGACGCACTAGACTGGCAGACTTGGCCGGAACGGACACCGGGGTAATCATCAGGGTCTGACCACCACCAGTAGGAGCAGCAGCACCACCGCCACTACCAGCGCCATTGACATTCGGCGCTGGGACCTGTTGTGATGGCGATGGAGCTGCCGCTTGATTTTGGCTAATCCGCACAATTTGTGGTGCCCGCTGCTGCTGATTAGTCTGCGGATTGTAGATGCCCATGTTGCTGCCCAAGGAGTTGCTGCCCCCCTGTATCGGCGGCCTGCCGTGTGGAGTCGGGGCTCGCGCCCGTATGACCACACCCGAGTTAATGGGTGGGACAACCATCGGCGACGTTGTCGCCGGTTGATTTGGCAACGGCAACTGGCGTTTCACTTGAATTAAGCGTCCGTTGGGCAGGCGATATGAGTCCTGTTGCGCAGCGCTGTTCAGATCCACGCGGAATCCATTGATGGTGTGGAAGACGGGACCACTGTTCCTCACCGCATTGGGCACCACAGTCCGTCGCACACTGGTGATGGCGGCAGGTGAAGTCTGGCGATAGCGAATTCCCGAGCCACTGAGCACCAATGGCGGGGGCAAGGTGCTGCGAGGCGCTCCCATCGAGGGAGAGGAGCCACTTCCATTGCTGTTGCTGTTGCTGCTGTTTGGACTCGGTCCCGTGTAATTCTGCTGGACGGTGACAATCCTTGGGGTAGTTGTGATACTAGACGGCGGCCCAGGCGGCTGACGGCCTGGCTGCTTGGGTAGCATGGAGATCTGGCAGTCCGGCTCCAGCATGCTGAGCAGATCCGGTGTACACACAACCTCGTCGTTGGAGGACTTGGGGCGTTTGGCTGCCGGTCCCTGACTCGGCTTGGGTTGTTGTGTTCTCTTGGCCGCGTTCGCCGCGCTGCCCTGGCTGCGTTTCGATGTATTGGACTCCAGGCTCTCCATGGAGTCCGAAAGACTGGTGGCCTTCGACTTGGCCAGGCGGCAGCAGGTGCTGCTGTCCCTGAGCATCTGGCGGCGGGTCTCTAGCTCGGGCAGCTGCGAAGCCTGTATAGCTCTGTGGATGTCAGGAGAGGATTTTAGGGATTTCTTTAACAGAAAAGATACGACTCCGAACTCACTTCTTCGTCGACTGTATGTAGTTGACCAGCGCCCAGTGCTGGGCCCGCAGGGGCCAGAGAATCTTTGACGTGCAGTTGAAGCAATTCCAGTGCTCGTTCTGTTCAATGTCCACGATCACACCCTTGGACAGGTTCTTCACGATGCACGACTTGCAGAAGACGTACGGGCAGGTGGAACAGCAGTAGACCTCGCCGCCCTGGCCGCACCAACGGCAGTACAGCTCAGAACCATCCTCGCCCTTCGAGAACTCGCCGCTGTTGTAAAAGTCGTGGCATTTGACGCAGTGCGTCACGCGCAGAATGGGATGCATCTTAATGTTGTTTTCGGAGGCTGGGGCAGTGCCCAGGTGCAGCCGGCACACAGTGCAGTGTACTTTGCGCTGGTTCACTATGTCCACGTTGGGGTACACCTTCAGGTAGAAGCGACGCTCCTCCTCCGAAAGCGATGCATGCATCTCGAATTTGGAACCTGGGCGACGCGGGGCACGTTATTAGAGTTTCCTCGCTGAACGACAGAGCGGATCACTTACCCGAAAAGTCCACATCCATTTTGGCCAGCGGCAAGGGCGATGGCGTTGCCGCTTTCACTAGCGTCACATCGCTGCTTCCCGAAGTGTTCATGGCGGGGCTTAGTGGTTAGGTGCTCCTGCTCCTGGTTCACGTGCAGATTCCTTCACAAAAAAATGCTAACTTTCCGCAAAATTCACAACGCTCTGGCCGCCGGAACAACAAAACGGCGCGCTAATCGCTTTATTTTATTGTTTGCCAACAATAACAGCTTTGCATTAGCGCGTGTGCTTGGCACTTTTGTTTAACTGCGAATAACCGGCAAAAGATCTTTAACAATTCGAAAATCTCCTTAATTTAGTTTTATTCGCATCGCAACGCTCGAAAAAAAGAAGTATGTAGAAGATTTTTTTCACCCGAGAATGTCAGCCAGCTGAAATTTCAATATGGTGTCCCCTTCGGCTAGTTCCGAGTAACATTTTTTCAGAACGAAGCTGCACGAAGTGTATATAGCAAGCTGGATACTGATTTATGCCCGATTTTGTTAAGTTAAGTTTGGCAATTTCTCTGCAAGTTCTAGCTTGAGGATTTGTGATTTGCAAGATCGGGATAATTCCCCAAAATTCTTCTTCAGAACATTGATCTTTTAGCTCTTCATTTGGTTAAAAAGTGGAATTAACCTTAAAAACTAGTTTAAAGATCACAAACTAATAATTATGATCCAATTCCAAACAGGAAGAGTTAATTTAATTAATTTTTAATTGAACATTTAATACTATATTTCGATATTTGCTGAGCTTGGCAGCCCTAAACCAGTCTATTTGTCTCTTTCCCTCTCGTGGCAAGTCCATAAGAACACGAACGCGGCAAGAAAGAGAACATTGGTGTTTTAACTTAGACGTGGTTAACAGATAAATTTAATTAAATCGTGTTTAAGATATATGGTTTAAATAATATAATTAATATGTTTATTTCCCCAGCGCTTGCACATTTGCAAATATTTTTCGCAATCCTCTACGTGAACCAGATCCAAGCATCTTATATTAGTGTGACCGTATTAAATACCGATAACTTTTACTGCCTAAATTATAAAAACATTATTAAAAAATTAACAGAAGGGCAATATTTAAGCGAAGAGTAACCATAATAAGATGCATTTTCAATTATTATAATTTTTCTTGTAATTATATATGTGTTTCTAATTGAAGAACTTTAAAAATTATAATCTTCTATTTCAGAAAAACACAATTTAGAATTATTTAATGATTACTGCCAAACTATATAATCAGCTAAATGATGGTACCGAAATGCAGGAATAGGCCAGATAGAATATCGATAGATTTATCGATAAAATCATTAATCGATTCTTACTGAACGATTTTACCAATCTCTCTAAATAAGCAAACTCTATTTATTAATTACTTGATCACACAGAAATATGAGATACCTGAAATTTGTTATCGGAAATATCGATAATCAATTGAAGTAGATCAAGAATATTAATTTAATTAATTGAATTGAATGAGAAATAAATAACATCTGATAGAGACATATTAGCTACGCCCACCGAAATAACGTGATTATTGATTATATAATGTATAGAAATGTATTAAACGTCATTTTTAGGTTATCCGTTGTTTATTTATTGCATCTATCAACAAGATTCACTAAAATAGTGATTAGTTTTGATAACACAATTATCAACCTCCATACTTGTATTAAATCGATATCGATGGTGTGCCAGTATTACCGTATTGCACTCTTTAAGCGATAATAAAAGATTATCGGCGCCAAATTTAAAATCATGACTCCTTAAGTTTTAAGCTTATATGTATGAAGCAAACCAACCAATTTGTTCAAATTGTTATTATTGTGTTAGGAATATATTGAAAATTCTCTAGTCATTAACCAAATTAGTTATGTAGTTTTATTTATTTGTTAATTAAGTTATTTAAAACAATTTAAATATTTGTATGTTTGAGTTGTCTCTTTAGAAATGAAATTAAAATCCAAAGTGTCCAATTGAATATAATGCATTTATTAGAATAAGGAACTACAACTAGTTGGTTTCGTGGATACTGTGGCAGCCTGCTCCCCGTCTGCCATCCAGCGATGTCACTATAGTTTATATCCCTTTCAAGTCGTTTCTCTGGATTCTGCATAAAATTTGTAAATAAATATACGTATATGATGGACTTGTTTACACATAAAATATTTATAACTAAAACAGAGGATGGTAACGATAATTTTGGATTTCCGTAAATTTAGCGATCTTCTCCATTATCCTTTTCGTTTGTTCTTGGCTACACTTAGACGTGTTCTTCTTTTTGTTATATCACAAATGTATTCCTTTTAGTTGGCTCTGCTCTGGTGAGTGCTTGTGTAAACAAGAAAATATATCTATATATGCGCATAGATCTCCCTTAGACATAACGAGAGTGGTATATAATAATCCTGGCTCCATGCCCGAGCTCCGGCTGTGTGTGTGGATGACTTAACTTAGGCAAATATACAACATGATGATGAACTAATTGGATGTGCGGGCTCAGGACATGGCGCTCATCGCTCCCCCTGCCGATATTGTTGGCTTGACTTCTTCATTCTGTTTCTTGGTTAGTTATTTGCTCCTAGAGCTTGCGCAGGCCCTGGTGCTTCTGCTTTTTGGCCAGCAGCTGCTTCAGGCTGAACGAGGACAGGGCGATGCCGAAGAGTGCCAGCATAGTGGCCGAGCGGGTCACCACACGGTTTGGCGCCGACGAGCTGGTGGTGTAGCCATGGCTAAGGTGCGTCGTAGCCTGTGCGGACAGCGGCGGCGCCTGTGGGAGAGAGATTTGATAAGGTGGACAATTAGCAACGTTTGTCTAGCATTTTCAGTTATTTATAGCTGGCCAATAAACTTGGCCCACTGCCCGACACGCCCGCAGCCCACCTATGCAAACTACGCAGCAAGAAACAGCAGCCGTTGGCAACGAGGTTCGAGGGCTTTGCTCCGACCACACGAAACCGATTACCCCACACACATTCCCACGTTCATTGAACTGGTATTAGCGAAGGCGGCGATGTAATGGCTGATTAGATATAGCGTCGACTCCCGCCGAGACTTTCCTCTGATAGTCTAGGCTATCAGCCCGCTTCACGGCTAATCTTGGCTTGAAGGGAACCGCTCTCCGCGTGAC
Source organism: Drosophila parvula (assembly GCA_018904695.1). NCBI lineage: Eukaryota > Metazoa > Arthropoda > Insecta > Diptera > Drosophilidae > Drosophila > Drosophila parvula. The sequence goes on along the minus strand of JAEIIG010038522.1, from coordinate 29,147 downwards.
GCAGTTGGTGCTGTGACCTCCTTTCCAAAGTTCAGGTCTGCTGATAGCAGGATGGCCGCCGCATATCTCTCCTGGCCACTTGAACATGCGGTAGACGCGTGCCGCGCATAAATAATTCTCGTAAATCGCGTCGCCAAAATAAATATATATATATGTATATATAGTACAAACAAAGCGGAATTGTTTATAAATAAACGAACTTGAATTCGGGTCCGGTGTATGCATGCATAATTTCATATGCAAATTTATTTGAAATACTTGGAACACGTAAAAAAGACTCCAGTTGCTTATGACGTTCGTTTCACATCCGCGGTGGTTTCCATTTGCTCGATCATCTGCCTCACCGCCTGGGTGCGAGGCCGTCTGCCCATAGCTGGACGAGTGGTGCTCCTTCCTCCTCCACGGGCTGCGGGCTTTGCCGCAGCGGAATGCCTGCTGACGGCGTCCATAAAGGACTTGGTCGGATTTATTTCCGGAATACTGATAATGATATTAAAGGCAGGTTGGGTCGAAGCAGCGGGACTGCGGAACAACGTGGATGCTTTCTGCGGCGGAATGCTCAAGGGATCTCTCGGTGGAGTCATAAGCTGGGCGGGCTGTAGTCGAATATCCTGCTCTTGCCTTGCCGGAATTTGTGTTTTTGGAGCTGGTTGCTTAGCCTTAAAGTTAATCTGCTTTCCTTGAGCTTTTAGCTTTGGTAGGGATATAAGTTTGGCTGGCTGGAGTGGGATTTCCGCTTTGGGTATTCTTGGTTTTGGTGATTTGCTGTTCTGCTCGTGAATGTTTTTATCCAGGCAGCTCAAATCTGTTAGCTGCAGCTCCACACTGGGCTTTACTTCTGCTGGCTCCCCTAGATCCGGCAGGGAGCTGAGATTCAATTCAGGCTCTCGTGTTGATTCAGCAGAGTCTGGTTCTGTGGCAGGAGTAAGTTGCTGAAGCAACTGAAGAATAAATTCGTCGTCATCAACCGTGACGGAGTCGCCAAATTGACTATGAGTCTCCTTCCATGAGGAATCAGCAGGGAGATCTTCCAGAACGGAAGGCAGAGATTGTGGAGGAACTTCTGTCAGAGATTGCCGAGCTGTTGGCCGCGTTAAAACTGCTTTCTCACAGTCAATTTCCTCGTCTGAGGAGACCTCATCGTTGTGAGGCCACAAACAGGTCCTCGCCTCGCACTTGAGCAGCTGATCCTCCTCGAGATTCAGGTAGAAGAGGCGCAGCTTGTGATCCCTGCCCTGTGCCAGGCACTCCTGGCAAGGATCTCCCACCTTTAGCTGATCCATTCCGGCCGGGCGAATGTGTGTGTGTGTATTTGTGGCTGCCCCCGAAACTCGCCACGTGCGGCCTAGAGCGAGTTCCCGTTCTGGCTTAATGTGCGAGTAGTTCTCACCTGACCGAAGGTTAAACGGAAAGCGTACAGGCCGAGATTGGTTGTTTTCATGGTCCGTTCCAGTTGCGGCTAATCGGGATCTGCGAAAAACGACACACAAAGGTTCCGGTTATTCGGGCGCAGGCTGAGCTTACATAACACGAATCGATTTTTCACAGAAATTTCTCTGCTCTGCTTGTTTGCCAAGCGACGACAGTAAAATGAGGCACTCTTATCACTTACGTTTCGGGCGGTGCTCTCTCTAATCGCAACAGCGGTGCAGCCGTCGGATCCTACTATTTATTAAAAATAGAGGAGCAAATGAAAACCAAGAAACTGAAGAGAATAGAATGAATTCTTAAAACTGGTGCTGGCCAGTGTTGCCAATCAGTTGTCATTTATAGCTAGACGGCAGTGCTGCCAACAATCGGTCGGCATTTATAGCTGGAGCTAAGTTTCGTTAAAAATAGCAAAATTAATAATCATGAAATATTATGATATATTTAATAGCTATATAAATAGTATGTATGAAAGTGAAATGAAAATGACAGAGGAAAATACCATTTATGAATTTAAAGTACACAATTCAGTCACGCTGGTTGGTATATTTGGAATATTTGTACCAATAGCTGAACTATGGCTAAAATTCAGTAGATGAATTAGACAAATTTTTGTTTTTTTAATAAGTTAATTTTAAAAATACCAATGTTATTTTATGAAATAGCTAAAATAACAAGCTCCTGACATGTCTACAGTAGACATAATTTTGGATTACGGATGTGTTAATGACACACTTGATCACTTTGATCAGTTCGATATGTTTGATTAATCTACTTTCAGAAAGAGACTGATAAAAAAATTGTTCGATGAACGTTTTTGTTTGAAGCAAAGTATACAACCTTTTTTCGTCACCATCGAGGTGGAAATACAAAATCGGACATCGATATTAACATCGATATTTCGTGCATCTCTAATTGAAGCAATTGCCTAAAACAAGCCAGTCATTCGAAGCGGCTTTTCGTGAAACATCTAATTGAATTTTGCCAATAATAAAGACACAATGGACGGCTTCGACTTTACCGATACTCCCGTCAGCACCGGCGTGAGTATGCACCCACATTACGCCCCTCAACCTTGCAGTAAGGCCATATTTCTGCGTTTCAGACCACCATTATGGCGGTGGAGTTCGACGGAGGAGTCGTAATTGGAGCGGATTCCCGCACCAGCTCCGGCCCCTATGTGGCCAACCGAGTAACCGACAAGCTGACCCGCATTACGGACAAGATATACTGCTGCCGCAGTGGCTCCGCCGCCGACACCCAGGCCGTTGCTGATATCGTGGCATACTCGCTAAACTACCACGAGAACCAGACCAACAAGGAGGCTCTGGTCGCTGAGGCTGCTTCTGAGTTCCGTAACTACTGCTACAATTATCGCGATTCCCTGCTCGCCGGCATCATTGTGGCCGGCTGGGATAAGCAGGCCGGTGGCCAGGTTTTTAGCATTCCCTTGGGTGGCATGTTAGTGCGCGAGCCCTACACAATTGGTGGCTCCGGATCAAGCTTTATCTATGGCTTTGTGCGCGAGCACTATCGTCCCAACATGTCGCAAGAGGAGTGTGTGACGTTCGTCAAGAAGGGTAAGTGGTACATGTTACTATAAAGGTAGATAATTCAAATGTCGTTTCACATAAACAGCTGTCGAGCACGCCATCTACCATGACGGCAGCTCTGGAGGCGTAGTGCGCGTCGGCATCATCACCAAGGATGGCATCGAGCGACGTCTGTTCTACAACACTGAAACCGGCGCTTCCGTGGTTTCGAGCACTCCCAGCTTCATCACAGCCTAGGTAATGGATTTTCTCCCAATTAACGCTTAAGATCGATCCGAGACTGAGTTGCAAACTCGACTCCCGCAAATAAACTTGGTTTTTGTAATATGGATACTTGGTTATATTGTATTTTGGCCCTTAAGGCAGTACAAAAGTTCCTACGGGCTAAATGGTAATAAATAGTCGAAAACCTAATTCTAAAGGCATAGTCATACAAATAGTCCTCTGCTCGCGACAAACTGGTTTTGGCTCACAACCCTGATAACTACTGTGGCGTGCTCTGTGCGCCGCCTATCACATGCCAGTCAATACTCCAAAATACTCCTTCACTTAACCTCTAAGCCAGACCAGTTTACGTGTTGAGCTTGGTCACCTCCTCGGCGGCGTCCACGGTGGTGTCCATAGATTTGGAGCTGGTGCGTCGCTGCCTCCGGTGGCGGTAGAAGATCTCCGGGCTCCAAACGAACACCACCAGCAAGAGTATGGCTCCCTGGGCGTAAAGACACCAGACATAGGAGTTGGTATAGTCACGCACCCAGCCTAGCAGCTGGCCCACTGTAATCACGATCACTCCCTTGGCCATCATGTTCAGACCCAGCCCCCCAGCAAGCTTGTCCGGGCGACAGTGCGCCGACACGGTGAGATTGTTGTTCAGAACGGTGGCCGACTTCATCACGCCCATCAGTATGGACATGGCGATGATGGCGGCCAGGTCCCTACTCTCGGACAGCACGCATCGGGCGACGAAGAGCCCGGCGGTGCCGAGGAGGAACACCACGCGATATGGGATCCTCAGCTGGTCCGTGATGATGGGCAATAGCAGGCGGCAGATAATATCGGCTCCAGCTACAGCGGACAAGCAAAAGGCCACAAGCTGGCTACTCAGACCTGCCGTATGTTCCAGAAAGCCGGGGAAGATCATCGTGAAGTTAACGGTGGCTGTATAGACCAGGGCCATGCCAACAATAATGCTCCAGAACACCACGTCCTTGAGCAGCTCCAGGTCCATGGCCTGCACCATGCGCTGCCCCATCCGGCCGCACAACGTGTCTGTGTTCTTTGGTGGAAGCTCTTCGGTCTTCCCTGGGTTAGATGCCACAATCACCACTTGCAGGGGACTGGATTGAGTCTTCTCGGCATCCGGTTCGGCCATGAGGCGCATGTGGCGACGGTTGTTGTGCTTGGCTGGCGGATTCAGGGGCTTCAAGAATGCGGCACCAAACAGCTGTGTAGATACATCACCATTAGTTTATGTCTAAGATAAGGTAATCCTTGTAAACTCACCCCAATTAGGGATAAAGCCGACATGGCTAAGACGGCGTAGCGAAACCCGTGGTTCTCCAGAAGGTATCGCACCAAGTGCGGTATGAGCACTTGGCCAAGTCCAGCGCCAGCCAGGGACACGCCCACAGCCCTTCCTCGCTTACTGCTGAAGTACGAGTTGATGGCCATAAACGTGGAGGGCGAAATCAAGCCCAAGCCGAAGCCAACAAAGAAGCTGTAGCCCACAATGAAGTGCCAGGTCTCGGTGGCGAAGGCGCAAAGAGCCAGGCCCAATGATACCAGCACGCAGCCGGTAGCGGCCACATTTCGCGGCTTGAAGCTCTTAATAGCCGGACCGATGAAGAGGCCCGAAAAGTTCAACGCCAAGCTGTTCAGATTGGTGATCAGGGCCGCTGTAAAGGTGTCTTCGTTCATTAGACGCAGCTCGTTCGCAAAGAGCTGTCCAAAAATGGACAATATGGACTGGTTAGTCATCTAAAAGCGGATTAGATTTGAATCATTTAGCATGTAGAGTATCATTCGAGGAAATTCGGCTCTAACTTACATTAATCAAAGCCACGGCGGCTACCACCACCCAGCCATAGCCGCCATCAGGAACAACACGATTCGTCTGCACCTCCATGTCAGTGCTCTCCAGAACGGCCAATAAGATTAAACTGGCTGGAAAAAAAGAGAGCAGCAGCGATAAGTTAGGGATTGTAAAAACCAAATCTTTTGTTTACGACGTCTAGCTCTAGGTGTGGATAAGCCAGACAACATCGCACTTACTCGTCTGGGGCGAGGCGAATGGCTTGTCTCGGAGTTTTCCCCAATTTGCGTTGCCATTTCGTAAACACAAGTATTAACAAATTAAACCGAATTAAAGCCTAAATTAAAATAAATTAATCTCAAAGGTCTGTGGATAGCAGCTAGTAATGGCAACAATCAGCTGCTCAACGGATCCGCGTGCTATCGATAACTGCTAGTGACAACACCAGACAGCTGTGCATTTTAGTTAGAAAATAAAGCGCATTTCGAGCCTACATTTCCGCATTTATTTGCTCTCCTTAAATACAAATGCCGTGTTTTTTGTGCACGCAGCATGTGGAAGACGTCGTAGGCAACATAGAGTTCGCCTCGGAGGAGGCAGACTCACTGGGCCTGCGATGCATCATCGAGAAACACTTCTGGCTTCGGGTAAACAATAGAATAATACTTCATCGCCCGGCTCGAATTTCTCATAAACGTGGATTCCCCCTACTTGCAGATCTATGACTCAGGCAGCGGTTACGTTTGTGGCGCCTGTTGGGAGCAGTTGCTGCTCTTTCACAATTTTTATCTCAATGTGGAGCAGGCCCACAAGGCCCTGGAGCAGACGACGCATGTGACGTTGCCTTCTCTACCCCCAGAAGTGGTGTCGACGATCCTCGCTGAAGGCGAAGGTGTGGTGAAGAGCGAGCAAGTAGACAGCGTGGCGGCGGCCGTAAAACGCCGGCGAGGACGACCCCGCAAAGCGGAGGCTAAAGATCCCAGCGAGGAACTCAAGAACGTGCTGGAGCAGATCAACCTTAACGAGATCAAAATTGAGTACCCCGAGGCTGACCTGACCATAGCCGATGTGCTAGAAGACCAGGAGGAGCACGATTACACGCCCAGCGACTGCGGCAGCGAGGAGGATGATGGCGATCTCTTGGAGGAGCAGAAGACCCAGACCCAGGTTCAACGCAAAGCTCGCGGACGTCCCCGGGGACGTGGACGTGGCCGTGGTCGAGGAAAGATGCGCGTGGCTGAGCGACCGAAAAGAACCACAGTGCCAAACATGAAGAAGTCGCAGGAGTTCAACGAGTACATTCGAGAGCACTACAAGGTCCACTGCCCCGTCTGCAGTGTGCCCATGGAGGGCTTCTCGGAGATGCTGGTGCACGTACGCCGCGAACACAAGCAGCGGGGCTATTCCACATGCTGCAACCGCAAGTTCTGGAAGCGTGGCGTCCTGGTCGACCACTTGCGCCGCCACCAGGACCCGGAGCTCTTCAAGTGCACTATCTGTTCCCGCGTGATGGGCCAGCGCCGGAGTCTGGAGCTGCACATGCGCATGCACGAGATCAAGGCGCACGGGCGCCTTTACCAGTGCGATCACTGTTCCAAGAGCTTCTACAGCTCGGTGGTGTGCGAGCGCCACAAGCTGACGCACATTCCGCGGGAACAGTGGCAAATTCAGTGCACTAATTGCGACAAGACGTGAGTTTGCTTACTTTAATCATCTCTATTTAGGGATTAGCCACTGTCTTTGCTCAGTTTTCCCACTCAGTATACGATGAAGCAGCACGTGAAGCTGGTCCACTTGAATTTATATGCCAAGATCTGCGATGTTTGCGGCAAGTCGATCCGCGGTCGAGAGGCCTTGGCCCGCCACATGGAGGAGCACACGGGCGCGCCACAGGCAGCCATTAGCTGTCACCTTTGTGACTCAAAGCTGACCACCAAATATGGGTTAGCCCGCCATATAAAGATGATGCACACCGCCGAGAATCTGCAGCCGATGCAGTGCGAGCATTGCCTCAAGATATCGCCCAGCCTGCAGGCGCATCAGCACCACTTGAAGTACACCCACAACACGGCTCGCACCCACCAGTGTCCGATGTGCGAAAAGGCCTTCAAGCGGCCCAACGAGCTGCGGGTAAACTTTTCTGAACCTTTTTAATTCGAAGATATTCTTAATCAAGTAACTCTAACCCGGCAGGAGCACATGACCACCCATACCGGGGAGGTGCTGTACACCTGTCCCCACTGTCCGCAGACCTTCAACTCCAATGCCAACATGCATGCCCACCGGAAGAAGGTGCATCGGAAGGAATGGGAGGAGAATCGCCACAAGCGCCATTACCAGGCAAGAAAATCGGACACGATCATTGCCGTAAGCGTGCGCAAGACGACGGAGGCCCGGCTGGACGGAGGGTCAGCCAGAGCTGCTCCAGCGATAGCAGCACCACCGGCATCCGTAAGCTCTGGAACCGAGTGCTAGCCCTATGTGACCCTCAGAACCAATAAAAAGCAAAATAAGACACTGCGGATGTTGTTGTGATCGGTTCGGTCCGAGGTAAACAATTTGTAAGAACTTTTTAATTAAAAACCCTGCTCCTCCGATCGACTGGCTATAACCGGTTTGTCGGACTGCAGGCCGATCGGAGCCGGGTGTTATCAGTGATTAAGGTCGAAGCTGGTAATTTATAAACGCATATAGCACATGGTTCAGCTTTGGTAATCTTATTTTGACGACGATCAAGCGGCGTCTATACTTAAGCTTGGGGCACCAGACTGACAAACCAGTTCGAGGCGGTCTCATAAGTGGATTTGGTCCTTATCAGCGGATTGGCATTATCATGCTCGGTTCAAAGGTACCATCCATTGGCGAACGCTTGTACAATATTCTAGTCTTCAGCAGAATGCTGAATCTATGCCATAGAAATGACGAGACAAATTCCAGCTGCCTTGTTATTCGCTCCCCAGGAACCATCTTATTTACCAATGGAATATTTTTGGGAAGCACAGCACACATGTTGTCGCTCCGACCTCTGGCCGTTTCAGGGGACCTCCCCTAACGTTAAAGTGGTTCCCAGGCCTACTTTTTATATTCCTCGATTTTATCTTCCTTGATATACTTGTATTTATAGTCTACTTCAATTTTAATTGCTTCGGTTGGAACAAAGACTTTATTGTGATTCACGGTTTTCGCAATTTGTTCTATTAATTGATAACAAGTTGAGACACGTCTAATATAGTATGAAAGTCGAGAAAAAAGTATAAGCACAATACACATACATATGTACATATGTATTTCTTTTGATAGTTTTGTGAAAGGTTTGTAATGAAAGGAGACAGCAAAGGAACAAAAATGTATATGTACATATATTACGGATTCGCTTATGATCTATTCGCTCAGATTAACAACTATTTACTAGGATCTCTACCAATCTTCCTTAACTATGTATATCTTAGTCTGAGTAAATTAGTAAAGTTTAATGTATTTTAAAGACTACAAATATTGATATACTGATATATAAACGTTTTATCTAAATTTTTTAGGATCGAATGTGGTATAGGCTAATCAAATGTTATTTGCAATTATCGTCCTTTTCACTTTTCATTATCATCCTCAAATTAAGTACTTAAAGATCTCTTATTTCTTTCTGCTTTTACCTTTCTGTGTACCTTTATTTCTACATTTCCTATTTCGCAACAACTTTATGATCTAAATTAACAGAGATAACTTGATCCAAATCGACACTTACTTGTTTGTAATTAGGCAACCTTAAATATTCACAGAGTCACTGAGCGCCAAATCTGTTTACTTTTCAACGTCTTGTTTGTTTAATTTCACACTATCACTGGGAGCTCTCCTAGATTTGATGCTTATCGCGCGACATGCAATAATTGTTTGAGCGAATGCCAGACCTCTTCGCCTTTATATTCATGATTGGAACCTGAAAACAACGAGACATTTCCTGAATATGTGAACCGAAATAACTCATACATGCGATTTCGCTACACGTTTGGCGCCAAAGAATCGATGACTATCGATTGTAGGTTTCATTTTTTAAGTTATGTTTTATTTGTTTTTACTTGAAGGAATTGATTGTTTAACTCAAATGTAAAGCCGGTAATTTAATTAAATCTCGTTATTTTTGAACAACTAACGGAACGGCGAGTGGTAACCCTAAACTTGTTTTTTCGCGATGGCTGATGACAACTCTGCGTATGCCTGGGTGTGGAGAGCAAGTAAAAGGGGTTACCCTCAAAAGTACAACATTACCTACAATTTTAAATAATTTCCCATAACATTCCCATTTTCATGGCTCCATCTCAGGGCTGCTTGATTATATCCCCTATTATGCTCTCTGTCTTGACCCCCATCGAATTTCTCCTGCGTACGCCTCTGCATACGCCCCTGCTCAGCTGTTGCATTTGTCTCTTTTTCGCCCATCACAAACGTGTGAACGTGTCAACGTTTTGTTTTCCCTTGGGTTTTCCTTGTTTTTGGCCAGCATCAGGATACAATGGTGGACGACAGCACCCGGAAAACGCTGAGCAACATTCCCCTACTTCAGATTCGCGCTGGACCACGTGAGAAAGACGTGTGGGTGCAGCGCCTGAAAGAGGAGTACCAGGCTCTGATCAAGGTGACCAACAAAGTCAGATAGTCGTTCAGAGTTCCACTAAAACTGCCCTTTTTCAGTATGTGGAGAACAATAAGCAGTCGGGGAGCGACTGGTTTCGACTGGAGTCCAACAAGGAGGGCACCAAGTGGTTCGGCAAGTGCTGGTACATGCACAATCTGCTCAAGTACGAGTTCGACGTGGAGTTCGACATTCCAGTGACATACCCAACGACTGCGCCGGAGATTGCGCTACCTGAGCTCGATGGCAAAACGGCGAAGATGTATCGCGGGGGCAAGATCTGCCTCACGGATCACTTCAAGCCCCTGTGGGCGCGGAATGTGCCCAAGTTTGGCATTGCCCATGCCATGGCACTAGGTGTAAGTGGTTTCCTTTATTCTCCAAAAGAATCTGACTGGTAATCTATGCTGTTTCAGCTCGCTCCCTGGCTGGCCGTGGAGGTGCCGGACCTCATTGAGAAGGGCATCATCACGTACAAGGAAAAGTAGCTAGTTAATTTTGTATATGGATTCCACGAGCAACAAAAGTAATGAACAAAGTTTGATATGAAAGTCATTATCTTTGTGTTTATTAGTCAAAAGTCAAATTGGAAAAGATCATGCTCCATTCTTCCATCGTCGCGTATCCTAAGTGGTGTCTAAGTGGTAAGAATTTCATTTGGTTGATTCGGTTTGATCAGTGAGCTTGCTCCTCGTCCTCGTCCCCCCATTAGTTTAAGTGGTTGTTGTTCCGCTGCGAGGACTGGCGCCATGTGTCCGACCAAATTGAGCTGGGCGAAGTGAAGGGATCGTACTGCGTGGGCAGGCTGTTCTCGCCCGGAACTATTGCTTCAGTTCTGGCGCCCGCTGCCCCTGCTTCTTGTGCAAGATTGTGCGCTGTTCCCAGCATCTGACGCGGAGCCGTTAAATTCTGCTCCAAGCCTGGCGGCGGACGCATGACACCAAGATTGTTGGTTGCAGTGTCCGGCCAAGAGGAAAATCCCATCGGCGACCAGTGGTTGGCCCAGTTATTCGTATCCAGATTCGCTAGGAGTTGCTGCTGTTGCCTTTGCTGCAACTCCAACTGCTGGGCCTGCTGGAGGAGCAGTTGCTGCTGCATAACCAACTCGCTGCGCTGCCACTGTTGTCGTTCCCGCTCCTGCTGCTCGTAGATAGCTGTGGAGGAAGAAGGAAAGGCGGTTAGCAGATGGGAAATACCCATAATTCTTGGTGTGGTGTCTTACCATCTCCTGTGGGAAGATCCACCTCCGCGTTGGCAAATAGCGAGTTGCTGGCCGTGGCTGAGAGCGGCTCCCATAGGGATGTCACCGCCGGCGGCGTGGAGTTCTTCCGGCTGTCTCCGATCGGCCCGAGATCACTCGAAGACGCAGCCTGACTCCAATCCAGACCATTGGCAGTAGCTGGCAATTGTTTCGTCTGCAGTACGTCGCTGAAGGAGACTTTACTGCTCGTCTCCCAAGGCGAGGAGATGCACTTAATTGCATCCGGCGAAGCTGGCGGTGAGGTGCTGTTCGTCAACGGTTGTCCAAAGTTCAGCTTCTGGCGTTGCTTTCGCTCCGGTCTCCTGACGCCCCCTCCAATTCCAGCTGCGCCGTTCCCTGCCTTTTGTTCCTTACGGCGCTCTCTCTCCCGCTCCCTGCCCGGTGTCTTACCCATTTTCTTTGTCGATCCGTTCTGCTCCTTGAGCACAACGCGCTGTTCCGGCACCTTGGTGGTGTTTGGCTTTGGGGAAATGTTCTCTTGTTGCGGAGGACTCGACTTCATCAAGGTCTTCTCGTACAACTCCACAATGGGTGGTGTTATGGGTTCCGGCTTGGCCTTCGATGGCACAGGGGACACTATAGACGTCGGCTTTACTTTCTTCTGTGGACGAACTGCGACAACTGCAGCGGGAGCAGGCTGGGGCGATGGGGTAGACGACTTCTTCATGGGCTTCACCTCCGGTTGGTTAGAAGAAATAGCGGGAGCGGAAGGAGTTACAGGGGTGCTTACTGCGGGCTTTGGCCTGGCTTTCTGAAGATGCTTGCTCAGCACATTCATGTCCATGCTCCATGGTGTCCACGATGACTTGCCTTTTCGCGAAGGAGCTGTCGTGGCCAGAACACTCCGCTTGCGTAGCTCTTTTAGTTGACCATTCTTTGCCTTCTGCTGCTGCTGCTGCTGATGCTGTACTGCCTCCGCCTTGGCCGCCGCCTCTTCCGCCTGCATCTTCACAATATTGCGCAGATTAAAGGTGGGCTGCAGCGGTCCCTTGTTCCTGGCGGCATCGTAGGCATTTTGCTGTGCCATTATGGCTTTCGCGTCGAAGACAGCGGCCACCAGGACTAGACCGAAGCTGGCCAGGAGCACCACGAGGACGGCGTTCTTCACCGATGACTCCCATCCCGGTCTTACCAGGACAGAGGCGCACAGCTCGACACTTTCCGCCGGCATTTGGGCTAGCAGCGCATAGCCGATGTCGTACGTGAGGTTCGTGAGGAGCGTCAGGGAGCGTTTGACCCGCGAGGAAGTAAAGTCCGCGCTGAAAGAGATCTCCACCTTGCGCGTCTCATTCTCACCCAGATCGAAACCCTCGCAGTCCATCACCTTGAAGCCAAAGTCCTCGCACGGCAGGGAGCCAATGAGGAATCCCTCGATCCTCATCGGGATGACGCCGGAGTTGCGTGCAGTGAAGCTGCGACTGGCCACAACAGCGCCGTTGCCGGCCTGACAGCCATGGAACTGATCGGTGGCCAGCTCGAAGAGCAGCGGTGACGCGGATCCGGGCCGTCGATTGCCGAAACGGAACTGGGACTGCACGGCTCGAGCCTGCAGCCACACGGCCTCGTAGAGAGTGAGGTTGCTCCTAACGTGCAGCAGCGTGCAGTACTTTTCCGGCTGCTGGGCGCTGAACGTGATGGGTATGTTTAAGCTGGCGCCTCCAGGTAGCAGGATGGGACTCCCGGCGTCTGGCAGTGAGAAGACCCTTTTATCCGTGAGATAGCAACTCGTGGAGCTAACGTCAATGACCTCGTGCGGCAGAGAAATCTGTGTCCTACGCGCGAAGACCGGATCCGACAGATAGTAGTCCAGCAGCAGCGGATGCTGAGAGGGATTCGTGAGCGTGATCCACTGGCGCTGCACCTGCCCCACCTCGATGGCAGGCGTGGGCGGGATCGGCTGGAACTGCACCAGCTTCGGCCACTCGATGGTTATGGAAAAGTCCAGCTCCAGCGGCGGCAGCTCCTCGCTGTGCAGCGTCAGCGACATGGAAGCCAGTTGGCGTCGCAGCTGCCGGAAGAGCTCCGTGCGCTGTCGCAACTCCACGCTATCGTAAATGAGATTATTGTTCACAATGCAATGGCTGGCGTCGACGGGAAAGACTTCCTGCTCCTTCGTGTACTCCCTGATGTAGCATTGATTCCGACACATGGCCGCCGGCTCGAAGTAGATGCGTCCCACCTTGGTCACAGTCTGAGGAGCAATAGTGGTGCCCTTGGCATTGAAGTCCTTAAAGCGCAGGCCCTGTGGTCGGGCAAAGGATATGCTTTTCACGTGCACCGGCTGCGTAAAGCTGGACCGAATGCTGACTACCGCGGTGCACATCCTGCCGGGAAAGCAGTTCTTAAAATCGAGCTGCTCCTGCTGAATCTCTAGCTGACCCACCGAGGCCTCGAACTTGACGCGCACGCGGATCAGCTCGTACGTCGTCCACACCTTTAGAGTTCCATAGGTGACCTCCGCCTCGTACGTTTGGATGGCCACCTTGAAGACAGCGCGGTCGCCGGGGCCCACTTCGGTGCAGAGGTGCCAGCGACTGCTCTCGTTGTAAGGGCTCTCCCGGTCTTCGGCCAACCGACATCCGAGGAAGGTGCTCTGCGAGTAGACGGTCTTGGGGTGCTTGAAGAACCAGTTGGTTATCTTTACGGGCACCGGATTGTCATTGTGGAGGACCACGAAGCCATCGCGAGACATCTCGGCGAATGGCACTGTGCCCAGATCCAGGTCCAGGCTGTGAGCACTCTCCTGCTGCACCTCCCGGTCCAGCCTCAGCTTAAATGGCTGGGTCGACACATGCAGGCGGCCACTGCACGAGACCAGGGGCAGCTCAAAAATCGTGACGTTCGTTTCGATTCGCAGAAACGACTGGAAGGGCACCTGGTCGTTGAGCAAATTCAGCCGCAGCAGTTCTATGGCCTCGCCGGGCTGCAGCACTGTCCTAGGAGCGCCCAGCAGGGTTACCTCCAACAGGGATTCGTCCACGAGTTCGCTGAGACTAGCGTTGAACAAAATGAGCGGCTGGGCGAAGTTGTTTCGCACGATCAGTGAACGTTTCCTCTCCAGCGGTGCAGCCTCTTCACCCTCATGTGAGCTGGACACAAACCTTGTCACATTCCTGTCGTAGGAGAGGCCCCCGTGAAAGATCTCTGCCCGTACCAGGACCGTAAAGCCTGGATCTGTGTCCGCATCCGAACTAGACTGGTTACTGCGGTTGATCACCAGCAGATCGTTAATAGATTCGCTGCCCTCGAACAGTCGGGGATCCAGCACGATGCTCGTGTTGTTGGAGTCAAACGAGAGGCCCGGTATTTTGCGTAGGTAGCTGCCGAAGAGTCGGTGGCTCTGATCGTTCCGAATGTCCAGCTTAAACTGGAGCGAGTCTGGAGCATTTAAGGTGGCCAAGCGACCAAAGTCCGCGAGCGGATTGCGGGCGTACGCCGAGTGGCGTGGCAGAATCTCGAACTCAACGGGAATGACCAGGACGTTCTCCTGGCCCATATCCAGCTCCTGCTCAGCGATCTTAATTCGTATGTAGGCGCTGTGATTGCCGGCGGTGCGGCCGTGAAATGAGATCCGTATGACCGGCTTAAGTGTGTGCGGGGGAATTTCCCACAGATTCTGCGGACCCTCTGATCCTCCGCTGGGAAGCTCCAACTGGAACTCGCCCCCGCTGCTGTATATCTGCAAGGGGAAAACGTTTAGAGCTCAACCTGCAAGACCTTACGCACTCATACCTCCAATATCTGCAGCGGTCGCTCATGCGGATTGTACATATGGATCTCCGGTGTGAGGGTCGCATTCATGGGCGCCTTAATCCCCACCAGCGGTTTCAGGCGGTACGGGCATTCGCTGCCCTCGCCCTGCACCGCTAGCTCGGCCTGGCCGAACGAGGTGTGGATGAGCAGATCCGTGGCAATGGCGCCCAGTTGCCGCGGCAGGAATACCACACTAAAGGTGGTATTGCCCTGGGGCGGCACCTCCCTGCTGCCCAGGAAGCTGCTGTAGAACGCCGGACTTGGCCCCGCTACGGCGTTCAGCTGGAGCGTTCGATTGGCGTGCTGATTGAACAGCGTCACCGTCTGGGAACGCGCCTGGCCCACGGACCACGTTCCAAAGTCTAGGCGAGACGGCACGAGCCGCAGGTCGCGCAGCAGTTCGCCCAGGTCGTGGGCCGACGGCTCCTGCATCCCAATGAAGCTCTCTTGCAGGACCTTTTCGGCGCTGGCCTCCAGTGTTAGCAGGACGACCAGGATAAGTATGAATGGCTCGGCGAATAGCCGCGGAAGCGGCTTCAGCGAAGCCTGTGTGGCCATTGTGTGTGTGAGTGTTTGAGTTTTGGTGTTAGTGTTTTAGGCGGTGGCGCTGGTGTGGCGGTCCCGCTTCCTGTCCAGCTGCAATTCTCCTGAGGTTTCCTTTGACGCAGTGCTTTATTTATATTATCCAATATCGTTCGCTGACCAAAACTGATTATCGCTTAGTTCCCCTCGCGTATTTCCCTCTCGTTCTATCGCGGGCTGCCAACTTGGTCAAAGTGCAGCGTAAACTAGAGATGTAAGTAATGTCAATAGTCGATATACTCTGGCAGCTTTAGGTCAAGAGCGCGATTATCCTCTTGAGCGTAAGCAAGGCTTTCACATTGATGGTTACGCAGAAAATAGTATTTCCAAACGCCGCCAAGGCCTTTTATATAATTCAAGAGTTTTCAATCATTCAAAATGTCAGACTAGGAAGGAACCGTGAAGAGTCACTATTTTCCTAGCGCTGTCTGGCAACTCAAAGGTAATGGAATGGCAGTATAACCAGCTGCCGTTTTCCCGCCATACCAAGTGTGACCAATTCGATGAAGTTGCGCACTTTTCCGGTAAATTCCATCACTCACCCAGGCCATTTGAAGATAAAAAGCGGCGGTCACTCAGATATAGAAAACGAAAAAACTAAAAGAAAGTTGCAGTTAGTTTACGTGTTTTAATTAATCAGTGGACGTGAAGCTGTTATAATTAAAGTGAGTGCCCCGGCTAACTCGGTAATACTTCCCAACTCTGTCCGAGTATCGTTTGGCTCCACAGGTGTCTGTTGCCAAAGAAAACATTACTAGAAGAGCCCTGGTCACAGATCGTTCAGCTTGATATGTACACAGACGCATATACACACACATACAAGGCGCAATCTTGCAGAAATATTGATGAATATTTCTTTTGCAAATCTGCAAGCGATTCGCCCCGCTCCCCTCGCCGATAAATCACGGGTGACGTTGTTTAGATTGCCAAATGTTTGACCTGCGAACGGTGATGCAACTACCGTATTGATTTTGCCCACTTTCTCCGCTTACAACACAATCGCCCAGCGCTAGTTTCCAGTTTTCGGTTTAGTTTTAGTTTCACCAACGCAACCGATTTCCATACCTCTGCTTCCTTCCCCTTCCGCCTTCAGCGGTAGCGTGAACTTCGTGTCCAGATGTAAATGAGCCCGGACTGGGTGCGGTGGTGGTGGTGTACTTGCAAAGTCATCAGCCCCCCCCCATGTGTGCCGTTTTGTGTGCCTTTCAAATTAGATTCAAAGCCAAGTGCTAAGCTCCGGTGACGATTTTCGATCGCAGCGCTCTTTCTGCTGCGTATTTGGGAGAAAGTTCAAGGCATAACAGACCCTCAGGTGGACTGGGGAACATCGAACGCAACAGCTATTTAACTTGACCCGTTGCACTGCTGCTGGAGATGACAACCGGTTCCTTAATACGGCAGACGACACACTCAATGGTCCAGTGCCAGCTAACGGTGATCGTTGGCGTCGCCCTAATCTCCAGGCGCAAACAAGCAAGAGAACGAGAGTTAGCGAGCTGAAGAGAAGGCGAGCTGCCGAAATTCTGAACAGCCGAAGTAGCAGCAGTGACGAAACCGAAACCGAAACCGAAATCGGAATCGGAATCGGACTCGGACTCGAAACGGCGACGTCGCACGCCTGTTGCTGTGTGTTGCTTGGCTCCCTTTCATGGCTGGTGCTGGCGCTCATTCGATTTCAGTTAAGCCCCAGACCCGACGCCGTGCAGGTTGACTAAAACTGCCAGGCTCCCATAAAAGCAACACCCAAAGCAAACACACACATAGACGCCAGCCAGCGAGCTCGAAACCTATTGCACCTGCACAGCACAATAGCGCGCGCTCCCCCTAATCAATTCTAAGTAAATAAATCAAAGTTTGAAAGTACAGACAAAGTCAAGCGACGGTGCGCGCGAATAGCCTCTAAACGCCTTTGAACAGATTGCCCTACTAAGCTTTATAATACTTATAATCTGGAATTAATTTCTTGCAGCTCCAGCATGTCGGCGAAAGCAATTACGGAGGGCTCCGGTAAGGACATCCTGAACCGTCATCTCAACACCCACGGCGCCGGTGCGGCCACCTGCCGTTTTGCCACAGTGAATGCCACAACAGATTGGTCCAAGCTCAGCATCGACCAGCCCTGGCTGCTGACCACGGTGAGTGCCAGTTAAAAATAGCCCGGAACAGGGGGAGAGCGCTGATTGCGAATCAGCCGATATGGTGCAGGCAGGAACAACAATTAGGCCAGCCAGGCAGGCAGCGACAACAAAACGCTTCGCGAGGTTGTCATTGAACTTGACCTCGCTCTGCAAAGAGCTTCCACCACGCTGCCGACGTATGACTAAGCGGTGGCTTCTCCTGATAAGCACGATTTGGGCGCCACTCGAACGAGTGATTCGTTAGAAGCTGGACGGCGTAAGCATAGACAGACGGGCGGGAAGAAGGGAACGAACAATAGCTCACCCGATGGCGCGCTCTTGTTTATCGCGCAGGTTAAAGATAGCCTGATTTCGGTGAACATTTTCCCAGCTGCGGGTCGCGTGGCATGGCGTGGTCTGGGCTTGATTGGTTATCCGTCAACGGATCAGCCTCACCTCATTTGCGGGCGAGCACGATAAGCGTGCGTGGAGATTGGGATTCTCGATCACGCACCTATCTCCGATTGACCTTCCGATCGATCGTGGAAACTTTGGCTCGGGCTATAGAAACTTATCTGGAGGTGGGGTCGAGCACCTATTCGAGGAAGCTCAACAACTCAACACAACTATTTGAATCTTATCTTTCAGAAGAATCGCAGTTCCTACTATTACAAATCTTATCTTCAAGTTGTTGTTGACTTTAGAGGGAGCGTCCTCATTGGGGAAAATACTTTTATATATTTTTGCTTATCTTAAAGTTGGGGGTTCTTTTGAATAGGAAAAGCCCTGCCAAATGGAAATTTAGTGGGGAAAAGAACTAAAAGGATAAGCCGTAATCTAATCTTGGAGTTCTTAGGCTACCGTTTTTGCGGGAGAAGCCCAAAGGTGTGACTTCATTTGCGGGAGGAACCCCTAATGATAAAGGCTTTTACTTCACTGGGTAAACACACACTTTTCCCCAAGATTAGATTTATTCTCAATCACACACTCAAAAATAAACAAAGAAATAAACAAACGACACAAGCAAATCTACAATATTAGAGTGTTCTCTGTTCGTGCCAGAGAGAACATGATTCTCCTTTCCAATCCCTAGTAGCTGTAGCTAAATTAAAAGGTTAGACAAAGAATACATAAAAAAATGATTTAAATCCTTGTTATAAAACATATTATAAAGAAAACTTTATAAAAAAAAAACATTTCTTTTGCTTTTTGACACTATAACGCCCACAACTAGAAAACAAAATTAAACAATTATTGTAACAAAAATTCATACAAAATGTAATTAATAGTAGGGAATGCGGAACTAAAGGTTTTCCTGGACATGGTAATTTTTTAGAAGCGGCTCTCGTTACACCTACCAAGTTGTATATCACCTGACGCCGACAACGGCTCTGCTGGCATTTTGAACTCATTCGGAGCTTGCTTAATTTACACTCGGACAATCTTCTAATAAGCATCTTTCGGATGTGTGTGTGTGTTTGCTCAAGTACACAGGTTCGGGTACAAGTACGAGAGCATTGTCATTGCCAATGACGCGGGACTGGGCCGTGCTCGAACGACCCCTGGGCATTATCGGCTGATCTGAGCGATGGAACCGGCTTTTCGCTGAGCTCAGAACAGCTCAGGGGAGGCGCAAGTTCAACGATTTGTCGCTTATTTCATTATCAGTATCTGTAGGCCCATAAAAACACATTTAATTAGTAACTCGCCCTCTCTTTTTGCGTTTGTTGCAGCCGCTGGTGGTCAAGCCGGATCAACTGATTAAGCGCCGTGGCAAGCTGGGCTTGATTGGCGTGAAGAAGAACTTTGAGCAGGTGAAGCAGTGGATTGGCGAGCGCCTCAACAAGGACCAGAAAATCGGAAATGCCGTGGGCAAGCTGCGTAACTTTATCATCGAGCCCTTTGTCCCGCACACTGATGTAAGTAGTGATTTCCCACCATTAGAATTTTCCTTTAATCTTGATTTTCCTTGATTACCTTAGGCCGAGGAGATGTACGTTTGCATCTACTCGCATCGCGCCGCGGACACCATACTGTTTTATCACCAGGGTGGCGTGGATATTGGCGATGTGGATGCCAAGGCCGTGAAACTGGATGTGCCAGTCAACTCCACACTGTCGCTGGCCGACGTGAAGAGCAAGCTACTGAAGGAGGTAAAGGATGCTGGCACTAAGGAGCGCATTGCCAAGTTCATCAGCGCCCTGTACACGACCTTCGTGGACCTGTACTTTACGTATCTGGAGATCAATCCTTTGGTCGTCACGGCCGATAACCTGTACATTCTGGATTTGGCGGCCAAGCTGGACTCGACCGCCGACTTCATTTGCCGTCCCAAGTGGGGTGAGATCGACTACCCGCCGCCATTCGGACGCGATG
This sequence comes from Drosophila parvula, assembly GCA_018904695.1. Taxonomy (NCBI): domain Eukaryota; kingdom Metazoa; phylum Arthropoda; class Insecta; order Diptera; family Drosophilidae; genus Drosophila; species Drosophila parvula. The sequence continues at coordinate 9,418 of JAEIIG010038522.1, read as the reverse complement.
CCTATCCCGAGGAGGCCTACATTGCCGATCTGGATGCCAAGAGCGGTGCCTCCCTTAAGTTGACGATTCTCAACCGTAATGGACGCATCTGGACGATGGTTGCCGGCGGCGGCGCCAGTGTCATCTACTCGGACACCATCTGCGATTTGGGTGGAGCCTCTGAGCTGGCCAACTATGGAGAGTACAGCGGCGCCCCTTCGGAACAGCAGACGTACGAGTACGCTAAAACGATCCTCAACCTGATGACTTCGTCGCCGAAGCATCCCGATGGCAAGGTGCTGATCACCGGCGGTGGCATTGCCAACTTCACCAACGTGGCGTCGACCTTCCAAGGTGAGCTCGCTCTCAATCTTATCTCAATGTATCTTATCTCATCTACTCGTTCTGCTCTGCAGGCATCATCACCGCCCTGCGCGAGTTCCAGCCCAAGCTGGCGGAACACAACGTTTCGATCTTCGTGCGACGTGCCGGACCCAACTACCAGGAGGGTCTACGTCGGATGCGTGACTTTGGCAGCACCCTGGGCATCCCGCTGCACGTCTTCGGACCCGAGACGCACATGACCGCCATTTGCGGCATGGCCCTGGGCAAGCGACCCATTCCTCAGACGGCTAGCGTGGAGTTCTCCACGGCCAACTTTCTGCTGCCCGGGGGACAGCAGGCGCAGGCGGATCTCAAGGCGGCCAGCGATGCAGGCGATGCTCTGGGCTCCGGTAAGTAGTGTGGCATGGATCGTGACTTAGCTGTGGTAGTAGTTTGTGTGTGCGGCTAACACCCCTGGGATATCACTAATCCATTCTAGCTAGCGGTAACCTGCCAAGTTCAAGGAGTAGATCCACCGATCGTCCGCATTTATATCTGATCTGTCTCTATATTTTCTTTCTCTCTCTGTATTTTGTATGTTTGCATTGATCGCCCACGCCCTCGCTCTCGACAACAACGACAACAAAACTTGTCGCCACACTCACCAAAAATTAAAAAAAAAAAAAACCAAAAAAAATCCACATAAACCACCAAATTAAAAAAAAAAAACTAAACATATTTGAAATATCGCTCGTTTGGCCAACCGATCTGATCTGCAACCGATCCCTCATAACCCCGTGTTCGTGTAATGTGTGTGTTTCTGTGTATCGTACTTGGCTTGTCAATCTTCTACACGTCCTGATCTCGCTCTCTGCTCCTCCTCCATCATCATCCAATCGATACCCGACATCGATATCGATCTCGTCTCTCGACTCGTTCGTTCCATTCGTTCGTTGGGATAGCCCTGAGCCCGACCGCAGCTAAACCGATTAAACTACCACCTATCTCAGCAGATGAGGCCGATAATAGCGCTACAGGCGTTGCCGGTGCTCACCGCAACGGATCTAGTCTGAATCGCAAGTTCTTCTCCAACACCACCAAGGCGATTGTGTGGGGCATGCAGCAGAGGGCTGTCCAGTCTATGCTTGACTTTGACTTTATCTGCAGGTGAGTGTGAATTGGGGATTGCATGTATCAAATGGCGATATATAAATCCATGTCTTAAAGTTTCGATTTATGATATATCAGACTGTAACGGTTACCTTTATCGGTTATTTCAGCGGTAATAAATTTATTTTGCTATATTTCAAGTTTCGATATAACAAACTTAGCAATATTTTCGATATGATATCGACCACATTATTATTATTTACGATATATGTAACGAATATCGCATTTCCCCTCTACAATATCTAAATCTTACAATATCCTTCCTTCTTCCTCCGTACAGACGCGATGAGCCTTCTGTGGTGGCCATGGTCTATCCCTTTACCGGCGACCACAAGCAAAAGTACTACTGGGGCCACAAGGAGATCCTGATTCCCGTCTACAAGAAGATGTCCGATGCCATTAACAAGCACAAGGAGGTCGATGTCATGGTCAATTTTGCTTCCATGCGCAGCGCCTATGAGTCCACCCTGGAGGTGCTGGAGTTCCCCCAGATCCGCACCGTGGCCATCATCGCTGAGGGCATTCCAGAAAACATGACCCGCAAGCTGATTATCGAGGCGGACAAGAAGGGCGTGGCCATCATTGGACCCGCCACTGTGGGTGGCGTTAAGCCGGGCTGCTTCAAGATTGGCAACACTGGCGGCATGCTGGACAACATCCTGCACTCGAAACTGTACCGTCCCGGCAGTGTGGCCTACGTCTCCCGCTCCGGCGGCATGTCCAATGAGCTGAACAACATCATCTCGAAGGCCACCGATGGTGTGATTGAGGGCATTGCCATTGGCGGTGACCGCTACCCGGGATCCACCTTCATGGATCACATTCTACGCTACCAGGCCGATCCGGAGACCAAGCTGATCGTCCTGCTGGGCGAAGTTGGTGGCACCGAGGAGTATGATGTGTGCGCTGCCCTGAAGGACGGACGCATAACGAAGCCCTTGGTGGCTTGGTGCATTGGTACCTGTGCCAGCATGTTTACCTCCGAGGTGCAGTTCGGCCACGCAGGTTCCTGCGCCAATTCCGATCGCGAGACGGCAACGGCCAAGAACAAGGGTCTCCGGGAGGCCGGTGCCTACGTACCCGACTCCTTCGACACGCTGGGCGAGCTCATTCACCACGTGTACGGCGAACTGGTGAAGACGGGTCGCGTGGTGCCCAAGGAGGAGGTTCCGCCGCCAACAGTGCCCATGGATTACTCGTGGGCCCGCGAACTGGGCCTGATCCGCAAGCCCGCCTCGTTTATGACCTCTATCTGCGACGAGCGTGGGCAGGAGTTGATCTACGCCGGAATGCCCATTAGCGAGGTGCTGAGCAAGGACGTTGGCATCGGTGGTGTCATCTCGCTGCTGTGGTTCCAGCGCTGCCTGCCCTCCTATGTGTGCAAGTTCTTTGAGATGTGCCTGATGGTCACCGCGGATCACGGCCCGGCTGTGTCTGGCGCCCACAACACCATCGTGTGTGCCCGTGCTGGCAAGGATCTGGTCTCCTCTGTCGTGAGCGGCCTGCTGACTATTGTAAGTTGAAAAGAATAACTGAGGAGTCAGTGGAATCATTGAAGATTTCCCTTTCCAGGGCGATCGATTTGGAGGTGCTCTGGACGGCTCGGCGCGACAGTTTTCGGAGGCGTATGACACCAATCTGCATCCCATGGAGTTTGTGAACAAAATGCGCAAGGAGGGCAAGCTCATACTGGGCATTGGACACCGCGTTAAGTCCATTAACAACCCGGATGTGCGCGTAAAGATCATCAAGGAGTTTGTGCTGGAGAACTTCCCGGCCTGCCCGCTGCTCAAGTACGCCCTCGAGGTGGAGAAGATCACCACCAACAAGAAGCCGAATCTGATTCTTAATGTGGACGGCGTGATAGCCACCGCCTTTGTGGATATGCTGCGTAACAGCGGTTCCTTCACCAGGTGAAGCGGCTACCTATCCCCTGATGACAACCAGAAATAACATATTTCCCTTTTCCTTGTAGTGAGGAGGCCCAGGAATACATCAATGTCGGTGCCATCAACTCCCTGTTTGTGCTAGGCCGCAGCATAGGCTTTATTGGCCACTACATGGACCAGAAGCGTCTCAAGCAGGGCTTGTACCGTCATCCGTGGGACGACATCTCCTACGTCATTCCCGAGCAGTACAACTAGGCATCGATGTTATATATTTACGTATATACCAAGCATATATATATTAATCGGAAGTTGTTGTAGTTAAGCACAGATGTACGATGTTAGGCAGGGGGGTAGCCAGTCCCGGTCCACCTCCTCACAATCCCTTTCCTTCCCCATCACTTAACCTGCATTTAAAGTTCTTAAGTTACCACCTCCATCATGGGGCCCCCGCGTGTCTCGGAGCATGTAGGGGTTTTGGGATCTGAATCTATTTAGTGCTCCGAGGAGAGGGCTAACCCCAAAAACATAACCCAGCATGACTCTCTATTTGATACTTTTATACTTTAGTTGGATGCTCACACAAATGTCTAGACAACAAGTGAATAAATTGTTGCAAAAGCTTCATTTTATGTTTATGATCACCCTTCTCGGTTTGCCCATTATTTAAATCCCCATGCCAGCATATCGAAGCGAGTATCGGACACTGCACTAGTTCCTGCTGCACTAAAGCACACAAATGTATTTTAAAAAAGCAATTACATACGCACACACACGAGGGTATATATACATATATATATTTACAATGCACAAATTTGGACGTCGTCTCCTTGGAAAAATCACCGCAATTAAACTGCACAAAATGCTTTGACGAAACTAACACGCCGGAGCTTTGTCTTTCTGTCTCTCGAGCCGTTTAATTTGTTTAACAATTTGGAAACGCACACACAACTAAGCGTAGAATCTCATTGGAACCAGGAACCAACCCCTTAACCACTAGAGCGAAGAGCAGCACCTCCTATCTCATGCGTCGCATCTTGCGCTCCATTTTCTTCTGCTTCTTTTCGTCCACCTCTGAATTTTCTTCCTGGGCGTTTCGCTGCGATAGCCAGGGCTGGATGACAGTACCCCATAGCATCCAGCCAGCACGGACGGGTGCTAGGAGCAGCACCAGCCAGAAGTAGTTGGAGATTAAGGCAAGCAGCAGCGTGCCGGAAGTCAGGATGATCAGATCTTTGACATTTCTGTGAGAAATCAACGGTCAAACAAGTGGGCCAAAGGTCTGGGGATGAGTTTACTTACTCCGCTATGCCGCCCTCCATGTTTAGATCATTGCCAGAGTCCACGAGAGCGCCGCTCTCGGAGTATTTCGCCCGCGACATGAAGGCCATGAACTGGTAAGCGCCGACAAGGATAAGCAAAGCCAGGATGTGCATGAACTGTGGGGTAACAGAAGCTCTTGAGTAAAAGCGCAAGAATAAAACGTCCCACAGGCTTACCACCGACGTCTTGGTGATCTCGAAGACCAGGGAACTGAGCAGAACAGCAGGTGCAGCGCAGCCGATGGCCATGTTTCTGTAGAAAGTCAGTGTCGTCTTGTTTTCCTCTACGATTTGCTTGGCGCCTTTCGTGGCCTGTTTGCCCTTCTGGGGTGGCTGCAAGTGTAGAAAAGATTCCATGTAATCCTCGTCAGCACTGTCCTGGTTTTAGGTTCACCTACAGCCATGATGAAATTTCTTGTTGTGTGTCAGGTATTCCAAAACTAATATCGGACCACTTTACGTGGCGAGAAATCTGCAGTAAAACAGGCTAGTGCTGTAAAACGATTGCCTGATAGTGCAGCAGTGTTGAAAAGCGGGCACATCTGCATCTTTTGCATGGGTGTAGCTATAAAAACTTGAAAGGCTAAACTTATTATATAAAATATAATAAATCTGATTAAATAGGAAAATTCTGTAGCTAAAATGTGTTTTCTTTCTTGTCATACTTTACCCATTCAAAAATTTCCGCCCACGCCCATGGCCCCCGCCTTTTTCAAAGCGAAAGTATTTGCCGTTCACTGCGGAATGGCGCAACAGCTGATACTCCCCAGCTAAACATTCGACCTTTGGATTTTGGATTGGGCCTAAGTTTGAATTTTTGGTCACAATATGAATATGGATCGACTTGTGCAGTTGAACAACCAAGCGGGCGGCAGGGACAAAATCGCAAGGCTCATCCAGTATGCCTCTCGTGCAATGTGGGACTCGCTGGAAGCAGCCAACTCGAATCCGGCGCTGGTGGATAACTTCAAGACGATTGAGTACATCCTGAGCACCTTCCGGAAGCGTAAGTATCCTTCTATGGCCCTTTACAGATATACTAATTCCTTAAACTTAAAGTGCTTCGCTTTGGCAAGTGCGTGGACGTTTTCTATGGCACCCTGAAGACCCTCCACTATCCGGATCTCACCATCCGGGTAACGCTCACCCTGAGCAAGCTGTCGCAGTCGCTGTTCCTCTTCGCTGACCACTTCCTTTGGCTGGCCAGGACTGGGCTGACAGCAGTGGACGCCAAGCGCTGGTCCAACCTCGCCAACAAGTACTGGCTCTTTTCGATCATCATGAACCTGTGCCGCGACTTTTACGAAATTCTGAGGATTCTGGACCTGCATCGATCCGGCTGCAAGGGAGGCATTTCGCGTTGCCGCCTGCCCACGAGCATAAACTCGCCCGAGGACTTCAAGCGACTTGCCCTGCAATCCTTTGTGCTGTTGCAGGGGCACAAGGACATAGTGGTGGATACGGTGAAGAATGTTTGCGACTTCTTTATCCCACTCACGGCACTTGGTTACACAAAGCTCACGCCAAGGACAATAGGACTCTTGGGAGCCGTGTCATCAGTGGCCGGACTGTGGGCTCTGCTGGAGCCCAAGGCCAAGCTAACGCCTGCATAATACCCATCGACCTGATTGTGGCAACCTTGTAGATAGGCTGTCCGTGTAGCTATTTTAATTGTTTTATTGTATTTGTATTTGTGCTCGGATTAAGTGAAAAGATAAACGAACGATTTTGTGTATTAAAAACCTATGATTTCCACCCCCTGCCAGCGGCTGTCGGTGAATGTCTGAACAGCTGATCCTACGCAGGCCCCCAACGGCGAATGGCACTTTTCTTGTATTGTGTTTTTTCGTTTGTTTCGGTTGCCTTTTATCGCTACACCACTCGCCTTTGGCTAATGGTCCGCAGTCCGGTCGCGTTATCAGGGAATTAATGAGACCGATGCGTCACCTGTGCGTGTGCTGCTGCATCCGAGAACCATGAACTACTCTTATTCGGCGCTCTCCACCGGCGGAGGACCCGGTGGCGTGGACCACAATCGCTGTTGCGGAAACCGGGCCTGGTGTGTCAAGGACATCTGCGGCATTGTGTGCGTGGTAATGACCTGGCTGCTTATCCTTTTCGCCGAGTTTGTGGTCATGCGCTTGATCCTGTTGCCCAGCAACTACACGGTGTTTAGCACCCTCAACATGATCGTATTCCAGGCGCTGGCCTTTTTGGCTTTCGCTTCCCACATACGCACAATGCTCTCCGATCCGGTGAGTAACGGTAGGGTTATCTAGGTTGATGCACTCGAGCTCACAAATTAGCCTTATCTACGTGATGGAAAACTGCCTAATAAGGATGATTATCCACATATTGTCACTTATGTATGTACATATGTTAGTTCCTTTATTTTATATCCAATTCCTTCATTGATAGGGCGCTGTACCCCGTGGCAATGCCACCAAGGAAATGATCGAGCAGATGGGCTACCGCGAGGGCCAGATGTTCTACAAGTGCCCCAAGTGCTGCAGCATCAAGCCAGATCGGGCGCATCACTGCTCCGTGTGCCAGCGCTGCATCCGTAAGATGGACCACCACTGTCCCTGGGTCAACAACTGCGTGGGCGAGAACAACCAGAAGTACTTTGTGCTCTTCACCGTAAGTGCGGCACTCTTTCCATGCTGTTTGCCTCGTTCTCATTCTCTTTTTCTGCTCCCTAGTTCTACATAGCTTCGATCTCCGTACACACACTCTTCCTGGTTCTCTCTCAATTCGCAGAGTGTGTAAAGAACGATTGGCGCACCTGCTCGCCGTACTCGCCGCCGGCCACAATATTCTTGCTGCTCTTTCTCACCTTTGAAGGCCTTATGTTCGGCATATTCACCATCATCATGCTGGCCACTCAGCTGACGGCCATCCTAAACGATCAGACGGTGGGTAGCCGAAATATATATCTCTCGGAGAACGCTCTCCAATGTTACTCTTTCTCTTCCGCTTACAGGGCATCGAGCAGCTGAAAAAGGAGGAGGCCCGCTGGGCCAAGAAGTCGCGCCTCAAGAGCATACAGTCGGTTTTCGGACGGTTTTCGCTGGCCTGGTTCTCACCCTTCACGGAACCTTCTTCCTGTCGCACCAAGTTTCACTCGCACTTCTACTCGGTCTGAAGGGAAAATGGAGTTGGAACAAGGATTAGCTTAATCGAACAATACTTGAACTAACGTACAAGGGCAACAAGTAGTCGCCACTTGTTGCTCCGCTGCAAAGTGTGCAATTTTTGTATTTTGCAATTGCTATTTTTCAATCAATTGTCTTAACTTTATTTACTTTAATTGTGTGTGTATATGTGTGTATTTAGGCCTAAGCAAAAGGAATTCAAGAATCACAGCCTTAGCCAGGTGGAGAGTTGTACCTACCTGAGAGCCGTACTAAATGAGTTTGTTTTTTTGGTGTGTTTTTCTGTGCTGATGAGAGCTCCAACATAGCAGACCTGCGCAGCATCTCTGCTCATCCTCGGGAGAGCTTTCCGATCTCTCCGCTCTTTCTTGTGGTGGCCAAAATTATCCGACATACGACATGGACAGGCGAGACCGAGGCTGATGCTGCTGCGGCTGCTGTTGATCTGTCTGCTCACTTGTGTTTAGTCTGAGAAAAACGATCGGAGATCCAGGAGGTGTCTGCTGGACGTGGTGTGCGCCCTCGACGTCGACGCTGTGTTGTACATATTTTTTATATATATAGAAAAGCCAAGAACATCTCTGTGTGTTCCCCAAATGTGTCAATCTCTTTGAGTGTGCGTGTGTGCTGCGAGTGTCTGGTGGATTTCGTCTTGGAATTGAATTCGAAATCGGTATTGGTAGAGGAATACGTGTATATTATCCGCTGCACCGCAGCCGACAAATTTGAATATATCCTAATTGCACATTTTCCGATCCATTGTGCCCAACGAATACGCGTAATTACCAGCGGAAAATTTCATTTCAGTGATTCGGAAAAAGTGGAAAAATTCACACAAATTTTTAACGTTGATTGTGTGCGGCGGCATCGGCGTGTTCTAAATATAAATAAAAAAAAAAAGAAAAAGAAATCGCTTTCGGTTAATGCCGCATTGAAAAAGTATACCCGACACAATACTGCGCCCTAATCCTACACATAGCACAAGTCCTGAAACGCACAAAGCCCCATATTCCCGGCCCATGCCAAAGTGGCCCTGTTTTGCGGCTAATTATATAGTGAGACCTGAGCATGGAAAGATCGCCAGCAGCTAATGCCGCGGACGAGGCTGCCGTCGCAGTGGGTAAGTGCCCAAATGCCGGGAAAGCGAGTGCTTCTCCTTTTTTATTTACTCTGCTCCCGTTCCCGTTCCAATTCCCTATCCCGAACAATGTACTTTATGGCATTTGTGTGTTTTATTTTTATGGCCTGCCACGGGCTCCGTCTTCGTTTGGCCCCTCTTCTTGTTTTTGCTGTGATACGGGGCCCCCAGTGCGGTTACGTAATTTCTTTTGAGAAATTTTCATAATTGTACGTTGGAATAAACGCTGGTCGACTGCCATCATTATTGTGCATGTCCGCATCCCGGCGAGGACCGAGCGGTGTCCCACTACCGAAATACTATGTGCGGATCACTTTTGATTACACGGCTCCCCCATGCAGAAAGATTCGACATGCTAGCAGCAAATGGTGCTCGTTGTGTTGGCTTATGAATAATATTTGGAACTATTTTTAGTGCATATTTCGAATACTCGATGGTTTTTTT
>JAEIIG010038520.1:0-10481 GCA_018904695.1 Drosophila parvula | reverse complement strand
GTGGGCAGCAGCCCCTGTACAGACATTATGATCGCGATCCCGCTTCGCGCTTCCCCGCTTCTGTTGTTGCCCCTATTGAATTGTAATTACTTAATTTATTTTTTTGGCCCAGCACCTTAGTTGTATATTCTTATCGGTTAAGCCTCCTACATTTATGATTACGTTATAAGTTGAGTTATTTGTTTCCGATCTTTGTTTTTGCCTCAGCTTCTGTACATAGGCTTCGGAATGGAAAATGCCATTGAATAAATCGAATCGCGCGAATGGAACGAAACCAATTAGGCTCTGATTGATTGTAGGGTTTGCATCGCAAGGTTCTTCGTTATCAGTGAGTCATCGGAGGGGATTTGGCCAAATAACTGGGAAATATCGGCTGACTCATCGCCTTTGCACTCGCTTTCAAGCGTAATTAACGCCGCACTCTTGACTCGCGTCTCTGTGCTGCCTATTATAAGCGATCCGATCTCTTGTCTATGTGCGGCGAGGTGATGGGTCAGCCGGGAGAGCATTAGATCCGGGGCCAATGTCGCCGCCTTTAGAACAGAGAGATTTCCAGGGGCGCCACATGATCACATGATCACAATGGATTGTTCTCGGCGGAAAATTCTTTCGACTCTTAAGAGAGAGGAGAGGAAAACCTTATCTTAGTGGACTTAGGCCGTGACAACAGGGCGGCACAAACATATTTATGAATTAAACGACTCGCCGATACGAGGAGGAGTTGACATATCAGCGGCACTGGAAGGGGGACAGACGATCGTGGTGTCTGGATTGGACCAAGGGCAGCATTAATAAGTAATAACAATTAAGGGGAGCGAATATATTTGGCGGGCACAGACTATAAACACGACTGCAGCGTTGCCTCCAAAAATGGGTGAAAATGTGTGCAATTAAACGTGGAATGGAATGACGTACTTCGGGAACAAGGAGTGCTAAAGTTTCCGCATTTCCACTGACCTGGGCCAGGGGAACTATGTAAATTAATCAATACTTATCAATGGCCCAAGGCACGGCATTCCATTCGAATTTCCCTCTTCTGTTTAGCGATTAGATAAAATTCTTCGTCGTCGTTTTGCCAAGCTAAATCGAAGTTAGCACAAGAGCGTATTTCTTAATTAATTAATTTAGGCTAAAGCTAGTCAACAAAAACAAAAGAAAACACTATAATAAACGGCCAGAGAGCTACAATATGATGACCAACATAATCGTTTGTTTACTTACTTTCGTGTGTAATTCAAATATATATAGAGTCGAGGGTTTGAGATAAGGTAACATCCGAATGAATCATCGGAGCTGGTTGGCTCCGTGATTTACAATTCCTGGGTTTTTTTCTCTACTACGATTTGGAGGAGGACCAGTGCAGAGGAGCTATCTAATCTATCATGTTTGGATTGGAGTATGAATGGCGGGCACGTGAGCGGCGGCACGACCTCTGACGGAAAAGGGTGCGCCGGAGAAATCCGAGAATGGAACGAGGAGGACGAGTCATGGTTGAAAGTGAAGGCGTTTCCTTCTTATCTATGCGAAAAGTGTGCGCTGATGTCGAAGATTTAGTTATAGCGCCGGCTATATTTGCATTTCGCTTAGATAACAACTATTTTAACCCTGCTGGGCATTGTACCCGCTACTGATAAGCCGAAACTAGCACTCCGTTATCTTCAAGTGTCGAACGTAATCTTCAAACGCGCGTAATAACACTTGACTTGCGATTTTAGTACATAATTTTAAGTTTTTACAACAGTGCGGTAAAGGGTGACTATATAGGGTATATATTTTTTTTTTTATCGGAATTTACCTATATACATATGTCTTATAATCATTATAAGTTTTTTTTTTAATTTAATTTCAATAGGAACATTTTCAACGGTCGATTACCGATTACTATGAATCGATAGGCTTAGATTATAGATAGTTATTGCCAGCCAAAGAATGGTGGCGTTTTTCGGCTAACCAAATACGAGCACACTACTCGCTAAAAATTCGCAATAAAATCTCCAACAAAGGTATTAGCGGCAATAAACCATTGCATTTTTCCCAAGCTAAACTTGGTTTCGCGAACTGTGCTGATACCTGTTGTTAGTGTTCTCAAGGTGCTGGGAAAATTGAAATACTTTCGCAACACCTTTATTGCATTGTGAAAAATCTATAGAATGCGCAGAAAGTGTTTATCAGTCCTCGCACGCACACACTTGCAGCGCCAGCGAGAGAGCTTGTGAGAGCGAGCGAGAGAGGGCACAGCTGTCGCCGGTGCATGTTTAGAGTGTGTGTGTGTGTGTGCGTGAACTTGAGTGGGAGGCGGAAATATTGGAAAAATTCTTTCGACTTTTCTCGGTTTGTTTATGTTTAACAGTTGTGTGTATTGATTTTTAACAGGCCACCCGAAATTTTAGTGCTTATTTAGTGTTGGAAGTGCTTGCAGCTTGATTTTTCCGATTTCCGCTGGTTTTTCGACGCGGTTCTTCTGTAATTAAAGTGAAATCGCACGATTTAACGACAGCTAACGGTTCTGTTCTGGCAAATAATGATGTGAAAGCTAAGCTTATTAAAACTAATGGACTAACCCATTAATTAAAAGTGCTACTAACTTTATTTTAGTTCAAGCTGAACAAGAACTGTCGGTTTATTACAGACGATTGAATAATCCTGAAAAGCTGAAGATTTGATTGAAAACTAAAAATGCGGATCACCGCCTGCCTCTTGAACATGTGCAGTTTATGAAAAGTTATACTTGTTTTTTCAGGCAGTAAAAATAGGAATTTATAAAGTCAACATCCACCACACATACATACGATAATTATAAACCAATACACCCACTCGTATACCCATGGAATACACCCACAATTAATGATCGATCCATGTTTCCACAGATGTCTTAGCCGCGTGCCCCTGACTGGAACTGGACTGGAGCCCGTCGCCACAAGTACTCGAGTTGCAGAAATCAAAGGATCAGACTTAAAACCCCCAGGAAAACACTCTCTATATCGATTGCAGCAAGATGGCCATGTCGAAGGTGATTCGGGTGCTGGAGAAGTCCATAGCGCCTTCGCCGCACAGCGTCCTGCTGGAGCATCGGCACAAGAGCGACAGCATCCTGTTCGAGTCGCATGCGGTGGCCCTGCTCACCCAACAGGAGACGGACGTCATCCGGAAGCAGTACACGAAGGTGTGCGATGCCTACGGCTGTCTCGGTGCCCTCCAGCTGAATGCTGGCGAAAGCACCGTCCTGTTCCTGGTCCTCGTCACCGGATGCGTATCCATGGGCAAGATCGGGGACGTGGAGATCTTTCGGATCACGCAGACTACCTTCGTTTCGCTGCAGAATGCGGCGCCCAATGAGGACAAGATCAGTGAGGTGCGGAAGCTCCTAAACTCCGGCACCTTCTACTTTGCCCACACGAATGCCAGTGCCTCTGCGTCGGGTGGAGCTGCATCTACGCATCGCTTCGACATCACGCTTTGCGCTCAGCGTCGCCAGCAGACAGAGGAGACGGACAACAGGTTCTTCTGGAATCGTATGATGCACATCCACCTAATGCGCTTCGGCATCGATTGCCAGGCTTGGCTCCTCCAGGCCATGTGCGGCTCCGTGGAGGTGCGCACCGTCTACATCGGGGCCAAGCAGGCCCGGGCGGCCATCATCTCGCGGCTGAGCTGCGAGCGAGCGGGCACCCGCTTCAATGTGCGCGGCACCAACGACGAGGGCTACGTGGCCAACTTCGTAGAGACGGAGCAGGTGATCTACGTGGACGGCGAGGTGACCAGCTATGTGCAGACCCGCGGCTCGGTGCCGCTCTTCTGGGAGCAGCCTGGCGTCCAAGTCGGTTCGCACAAGGTGAAGCTATCGCGTGGCTTCGAGACCTCGGCCGCCGCCTTCGATCGCCACATGAGCATGATGCGGCAGCGGTACGGCTACCAGACGGTGGTCAACCTCCTCGGAAGTTCCCTCATCGGCAGCAAGGAGGGCGAGGCCATGCTGAGCAACGAGTTCCAGCGCCATCACGGCATGTCCGCGCACAAGGATGTGCCGCATGTGGTCTTCGACTATCATCAGGAGTGCCGCGGCGGCAACTTCTCGGCCCTGGCCAAGCTCAAGGAACGGATCGTGGCCTGCGGGGCCAACTATGGCGTCTTCCATGCGGCCGGCGATGGCCAGATCCTGCGCGAGCAGTTCGGCGTCGTGCGCACCAATTGCTTGGACTGTCTGGACAGGACCAACTGCGTCCAGACCTACCTTGGGCTGGACACGCTCAACCTGCAGCTGGAGGCTCTGAAGATGGGCGGCAAGCAGCAGAACATCTCGCGCTTCGAGGAGATCTTCCGCCAGATGTGGATTAACAATGGAAACGAGGTGAGCAAGATCTATGCCGGCACTGGGGCCATCCAGGGCGGCTCCAAGCTAATGGACGGAGCACGGTCGGCAGCCAGAACCATTCAAAATAATTTGCTGGACAACTCCAAGCAGGTGAGCAGGTTGTTTATTTCAGAGAGGAAGCAGCTTAACCTCTAACTTACTTACTCCCCTCTTTAGGAAGCCATCGATGTGCTGCTGGTGGGCTCTACGCTCAGCTCGGAACTGGCCGACCGGGCCCGCATCTTGCTGCCCTCGAACATGCTGCACGCCCCCACCACCGTTCTGCGGGAGCTGTGCAAGCGCTACACCGAGTACGTGCGTCCCCGGCTGGCCCGCGTGGCTGTGGGCACCTACAATGTGAACGGTGGCAAGCACTTCCGGAGCATCGTGTTCAAGGACTCGCTGGCCGACTGGCTTCTTGACTGCCACGCCCTGGCCCGATCCAAGGCCCTGGTCGATGTCAACAACCCGTCGGAGCACGCCGACCATCCGGTTGACATCTATGCGATTGGTTTCGAGGAGATCGTGGACCTCAATGCCTCCAACATCATGGCCGCCAGCACGGAGAACTCCAAGCTGTGGGCAGAGGAGCTGCAGAAGACGATCTCGCGGGACAACGACTACGTGCTGCTCACGTACCAACAGCTGGTCGGCGTGTGCCTGTACATCTACATCCGGCCAGAGCATGCGCCGCACATCCGTGACGTGGCCATCGATTGCGTGAAGACGGGGCTAGGCGGCGCCACCGGCAACAAGGGCGCCTGTGCCATTCGCTTCGTACTCCACGGCACCTCCATGTGCTTCGTGTGCGCCCACTTTGCGGCCGGACAGTCGCAGGTGGCGGAGCGGAACGCCGACTACGCAGAGATCACCCGGAAGCTGGCCTTCCCCATGGGCAGGACCCTCAAGTCGCACGATTGGGTGTTCTGGTGCGGCGACTTCAACTACCGCATCGATATGGAGAAGGACGAGCTTAAGGAGTGCGTCCGCACCGGTGATCTCAGCACCGTCCTCGAGTTCGATCAGCTGCGGAAGGAGCAGGAGGCGGGCAACGTTTTCGGAGAGTTCCTCGAGGGCGAGATCGGCTTCGATCCCACGTACAAGTACGATCTCTTCAGCGACGACTATGACACATCCGAGAAGCAGCGGGCTCCGGCCTGGACGGACCGGGTGCTCTGGCGTCGCCGGAAGGCCCTAGCCGAGGGAGATTTTGCCGCCTCGGCCTGGAATCCTGGCCAACTCATCCACTACGGCCGGTCGGAGCTGAAGCAGAGCGACCATCGTCCCGTCATCGCTATCATCGATGCTGAGATCATGGAGATAGATCAACAGCGCCGGCGAGCGGTCTTCGAACAGGTCATCCGGGACCTGGGACCGCCAGACTCCACGATCGTGGTCCATGTGCTAGAGTCGGAGTCGCAGGGCGAGGAGGATGGACCCACCATCTACGACGAGAACGTAATGTCGGCCCTGATTGCCGAGCTGTCCAAGATGGGCGAGGTCACCCTGGTGCGCTACGTTGAGGACACCATGTGGGTGACATTCCGGGACGGAGAGTCGGCCCTGAACGCGGCCGCCAAGCGGAGCACCCAAGTCTGCGGTTTGGAGCTGGTGCTGGAGCTGAAGTCCAGCGACTGGCAGCATCTGGTGGATAGTGAGATCGAGCTGTGCACCACCAACACCATTCCGCTGTGCGCCAATCCCTCGGAGCAGGCCCAGCTCCTCCAGGCCCTCACACCGGAGTTGCCGCAGCGGCCGAAGCAGCCACCCACGCGTCCTCCTGCCCGGCCGCCGATGCCTATGTCGCCAAAGAACTCGCCACGCCACCTGCCCCATGCCGGGGTCATCAGCATTGTGCCCAAGCCGGCCAAGCCACCAATGCCCCCTCAGCCGCTATCCCAGCCCCTAATGCCGGCACCTTTGCCGGCTCAGCCGCAGCAACAGCAGCAGCAACAGGCACCGCCACGGCCGCCAGCCATGGACAACACGCCCTCCTCCAAGTCGCAATCGCCCACGGAACTGGCCTCTGCAAGCTCTTCGACTTCCTCCTCGGGCAAGGCCTCACCCACGGCTCCAGCACCGGTGGCCATCCTCTCCGGACCGCCGACACCGCCACGCCAGACGCAGAGCAAGCAGGCCACGCCCGTTTCAACGCCCACGCGGCAAGCGCCGTCGCCCAAAGAGCAGGTGCCGCCGGCATCCATCGATACCGCGTATGAGACCGCCAGCAATATATACGAGGAGATCCAGGAGGATGTGCCGGCGCCACGGCATCCGCCTCCGGCTGGACCCCCGCCAATGGGCCCGCCTCCGCCTCTGCCCAATCGCCGCGGTCCGCCACCGATACCAAATAGGAGCGGCAATGCACCGCCGCTGCCCACGCGACCCGCCAACAACTGAGGACGCACAGGGGGTGAGTATGGATTGGGGATTACAGAAAATATCGTTTAACCGATACTGCATCGATATTTTAATCGGAAATCAATATATCAGACCAATATCTATACTTTAAAAATTAAATGCGATCTTTTCGATATTTAAACGATTAAATTTGAATATACTTTTCGATATTAAAATAATCGACATATCGAACTTTACGATCAATCAAGTACAAGAATAATAACTAATAACTAACTTAATTTTCCTGATTCTGCCAGCTCGCTGTCTTGCACTCCGATTGCATTCCGAATCGCTGTATTTAAATGTTAAATATACTCGAATATATTGGGCCTGGAACTCCCGGCAATATCTGCACTCTGCATGGAATCTATGTTACCTAGTGTATTACCTGTTTGATTGTTTCAAAGCCAACTCTAAACGTTAACTAATTTAACTAACTAAGTTCCGTAGATGGAAATACCCATAGGAAACCCATAGAGAAGCCCTTGTTTTGCGCACTTTTTGTACTTGTTTAAGCCGGCCAAGTGGCGGCGTATCCAACTCCCATTACCAGATTTGCCGAGGACGAACAAAAATAAATAATGAACAATATAAGCGACAAAAGTATTAAACTAATCTGCATAAATGTATAATGTTTAAACGAATTATAGCCGTACTAGTCAATTTATGAAATAAATGCATTGTTAGAGTGGCAAAGATAAACTGGGAACTCTGGCACTCTGTAACAGCAGCAGATACTCCCAATACAGCATATATATCCATTGTTATTGAACAAGTATGCATAGATATTACCTATTTATTCCACACACACTGTTAATCGTTCGAGTTTGAGGCTCCTCCATCGTCGTTTGAGTTGAGATATCAATGAAATTGCTATGTTTAAACGTTGAAATTATGCCTAAGATGGAATTAATCCCCGACAAACACACAATTAGCAATACCGAATATAATAATAAACCAGTTGGATCGCTGTAGATGCGCCACTCCAACCACATGATACTCGCTAAAAGCATTTACTTACATTTATTTAGAGCATTTTTCCATATACATAATTCTACTTATTCCATGTTTTCTTGTTCATTTTTTTAAAATTTATTTTAGCAATTTGTAACAGAAACTTAACTTGAAAGCTAAAATAACTCTGGGAAGCGCATCTTCTAAAACAGCGTTGGGCACAACATATAACGGAAGGAGCCACTGCGCTGGCAAACAGAAATCGGAAAAGATCCGCAGGAGCTAAACTGCCCCCTTTGTGCCCACCTCCATTCTAGAACCACTTGGGCAAGGCGTCGTGGGGCATGTTCTTGTGGTTGGGCAGTGCAGTGCAGGGACGCTGCTGGCGCCAGAACTCCTGCCGCTTGTTCAGGAACTCCACCGCTTCGCGGGCATAGGTCGAAATGCTCTCGGTGTGGGTGTCGGCCCGGACCAGATCCGGATGCAGCAGCAGCTTCTCAAGATATTCCTTGTCCACGCACAGTTCGCCCAGCAGCTTGCGGGCATTGCGTCGCTCCAGGTCAGCTCGGCTCGGCTTCTGCCTTACCCGGGCACTAACGCCGGGCGTAGCAGTCTCGTCGCCGGACTTGCCACGCGTCTTGCCGCTTTTTGGCCCCGAGGCGACTGCGGCGGCGGGAGCTCCTGGCGTCGGACTTGGCTTAGTGCCGATTGTGTTCTCGATCGCCTCTTGGGTTTTCTGTACGCCCAGACGGAAGGAGGCCAGTTCCGGGCGGGCTCTGAGGCCACGATGGAAGAACATGAGGCTCTGCTCGAACTGACCCAGGTAGTAGAGGGACTCTGCCTTCTGGTAGATGGCCCGTATGTTGTTCTTTTCCTCGCTGAGGGCGGTCTCCGCATCCTGCAGAGCCTTGGAGGCCTCCCCCAGCAGCAAGTAGCACTTGCTGCGTGAGATCAAAGCGTTTATGTCGGTGCCATTAAGCTCCAGGGCCTGCAAAGAAGAGGAAAAAGATATGTGAGTGTATGAGAAGTTGAAATGAATCTCTTTTATGGAGATCGAATCAGGAAAGGAGGAAGCTTCCGCCCCTAGGGACTCCCCCTTGCTGGCAACTGTAAAAAAGAAGCTGGAAAGGACCCCGCACCTTGCAAAAGAAGTGAATGGCGTTCTCGGGATTGGCGTTCTTGATCTCCTTCAGGCCCAGCGCGATCACCGAACTGATGTCTGCCTCGTCCGGGATCAGCAGCGCCTCGTTGCGATCCTGCTTCTGCTTGATCTGCAGACTCTGCTTGATGTCGAAGGCTCCAGCGCTCACAGCCGCCGCCCGATCCTTGTCCGTGTAAAAGTCCACAAAGTTTTCCTTGGGCTTCTTCTTCTTGGCAATCTGCTCCTCAATCCGCTTGCGGGCGGCCCTCAGCTCGGCCTCAATCCGATTGACTCGCTTGCCACCTCCGCCGCCCTCTCCGCCAGCTCCACCAGCAGCGCCGCCATCATCCCCCTGCTTGCCACCGCTGCGTCCAGCGCGTTCCGTAGAATCACGCCGCTCCCAGATGGGCGTCTTGTGGGAGCGACCCTTGGACCGTCGGTTAGCCTCGTCCAGTGACTCCTCCTCGGCCGCTGTTCCTGTGCGGAGGAAGCTTTGCAGCAGCTCCTGATCCTTGTCCACGGCGAGGATGGTGTTCAGCAGGTTCGACATCTTGCTTGGCCAATCTCCGAGAGGGTGAAAATCCAACAGCACTGACCGATTGATTGGCTGGGTTGGCTTTTCCTGTTGCCAGGAAACTGGCGCCGCCACCCAAATGGCTGAGCAATCGATAGCCAAACAACCAAGTCTCGGGGTGCCAGGTGCCAGGTGTATCAGGTGTCAGCTGTCGTGGTGTGAATGCCACGAATGCCCTGCCCTTCATCTGGGTCATGACCTTGAGGTAGCTCCACTCGAAGGCGAAGCTTTGAGGGATCTGCAGTGCTGCTGGTGGATCTCTGGAGAAAGGAATGCCATCTAATTCGGTAAGTTGTTCCTTTGTCCACCTTAACAGCAGTAATCCTTCATTTTCACTTGGCCACAACTTCAACTTATCTTTAATTTATTATTTATTAATTTGAATAGTTGTTTTTACAAAAAGACTTAACTTGTGTTGCTATTATTATGACCGTTACTGTAAAGCTGCAACTTAAGGATTGTAAACTTTGTGTCAAGCTTTGACAGGCTTTTACTGTGTTATCTGAGCTTTCATTTTGAATCCTGCTAAAGTTAACAGAGAAGCTAACACAACAAGTTCGCAAAATGTTGACTTATTTCATTCAAAAGAAAGCTTTAGGTTAATCATAAAAGAAATAAAAAAAAATCGATTGTTGTTCGATAATTGCGATAGACCACTGCGGCATTTCTACATGTAAAATACAGATGTGTAACCGTTAGCTACGTTTTTACGATAGCATTGAGTTAAGCCAAGTTGCATTGTGAATAATTCACATTTAATTATGCACAAGCCATTTAAACTAATAATAATAATAATATTTATAATATTAATCATTATTTTACTAATACTTATAACAAATAATAATGTCATGTACTTGTAATGTCGAATGTCTAAGTGAAGAATTACATTTTTGCTTATTTATTCATAAATTACCTCAAGTTATTAATAGGATATTTTAACCCCATAAAGAAAATGTATTCTTGATCAGTATCACCAGATGAGTTGAATGAATTAGAATGATTCAGACCTAGACGTCAGTGACTTTAAAAGATAAAGCTACCAAGCTTGGCGACAAAATTCC
>JAEIIG010038517.1:1799-28809 GCA_018904695.1 Drosophila parvula | reverse complement strand
CCCACACTACATTTAACAAATATTTATAAGGAATTCTCTATATATCTGCTATGATATTATTATTTAATTTACTATATTTCTCTTTTATTTTATGTAAATTATATTTGTATTAATAATTTCAACTTGATACCACTGTGCAACTTGGACGTCCCGTTCAATGTCGCCTGCTGCAACCATCAAAGTCGTGTGCACTATTTGTGTAATTTATATTCAAAGCGCAACGCGATGCAGCGAGTGCGTATGTAGGCGGGTGTGTGGATGGTGTGTGTGTGTGTGCTTGGTGTGTGTACTGGTCAGCTCTCCTCCTCTGGGCGGCACTTCCAGTTCCTCCTCCACTTGCAGCGGCCTGCCTGTGCAGTCGCGCGAACAGCTTTTAAGTGGCGATGGCGATGTTGGTCAGCGGCGGCGGCAGCACTTTTATGGTGTGAGTTGGTGGTCCCCCGGATTCAAGGGATTACGGGAAGGTGCAAGCCATTGGAGCCTCGCTGCCCTGCAGCTGACCACCTCTTTATGACGATTTAAATGTTTAACTCGGGTCAGAGAAAGGAAGATAATGTTGAAGATACTTAGTTACCTTTAATATTTAAGTAGACATAATGTAAGTCATGAAATAAATTGTAGATAATGATATTATAAAAGTGAACAGCATATAATAAAATGGGAACTTCTACGATATCTACTACTACATATAGTACTACTATATCTACTTTATATATCTATATCTGTTAAAAAGCCCTAGAAGTTTGGAATAAATCAGGCAACTTCTCCACCTTTTATATTCCAAGATATTTAAGTTACTTAATGAAAGTCTCATACTCCTCTTCGATAAGAACACTTATTTTTTTATATTTAAAATTGTTGTAACCCCTTTCCCCCCCTCTTTAAGTGGCAGTGCATGCCCTTAGCTGGCAACTATCCACGCTTTGAGTTTGTCTATCCAACTTCCGTTTATCGGGTCGCTCGGCCACCAGTATTTCTTCGCTGAGTCCGACTTCGACTCCGCCGCCTTTTCTGTTTTCAATAATTCAAGTTCGAGTCCAAACAAAACGCTGGACACGCGCATGGCCACTTGTCCGTTTCGTATGAGAAATGTGCTGGGGAACTGACAAAGTGACCGGAAGATGATACTGTAATAAAAAATAGAGACTCGAATGTGTGTGTCTATGTGTTTGTCTAGGAAATAGAAAACCAAGTACTGGAAATGAACATGAACAATGTTTTATATGCTCTGTGAGTTGTTGGGCCTGCTGCCACTATACGAGTATGTATATAGTTTTTTTGTACTATTTCGTTGGCCATTTATTTACAAATGAACAATATTTATGGCCTCTTTTTGAAAGAGAATATTTTTGTTGTTCGCCCCTGCTGCGGTGGGGCCAGACTTCCGTCACAGAAAAAAGCATTGGAAACGATCTGTTCTCCTACTGTTTCATTATTTTGTGGTTTTATTTTCGGCTTTATGCGCTTGGCATGCCAACCATCGATTATGAGTTACAAACTGTGCGCGGCTGGCAATCAGAAATGGTTTTTGTTGAATAAATAATTCTAATTTGCCAGCAATTATGGGCTGGCCAATAAGCTTATGCCATGATATGTTTTCGATGGTTGCTGAAAGTGTGAATTGAAGAACAGTTAGAGGTCTTTTTTATCACAATTAATGGCTTTGTAATTTAGGAGTTGTTTCATTTTAATTACTATCGGAAATGTGATGTCATAAGAGGTTTAAATAATAGTATGTACAGGGGTTCTAATATATTATTATATATATTTATTATTAAAGTAATAAGGCTTAAAGATCCCTGATTTATGCCATTATAATTATTCCTACATATGCTTGCGATAAGAAAAATCTAGATCTCTTTCAGCCAATTGGATTTATGGCAGTATAAGTAGCGAAAATCACGGCAAACCCCATTATTATTTCCAGCAAGTTGCAATTAGTGAGCTGAATTTATGATGAGCAATTGCAGATGCGGCATGGAAAACAGGACACTAAACGGCGGCACTTAAGCGATCATAACTTTGTCCGTGATAAATCGAACTGGAATCGCCTGCAGTGGTTCTCTGGGCCATGCAAAGCGAATCCTATATAGACTGGCCAACAGGAACAGGAAAGTGGCAACCGAAAGGGAGGCAAAGTGGCTGAGAGAATCTCGAGCAGCTGCCACTGACTCTGTCGCTGAAAGGCGAGACCGCCGAATGAATTGGGCTGTCGTTGTCTTGGCAATCAGCGCTACCGGGCATAGAAAGTTAACACACCCAAAACCGGCTTCGGTTTCAGTCGATGCAGGCAGCAGTTGAAGTTTCTACTTGATACACAGCAAGAAACACTAGAGAATTACTTGTAGTTTTGGGAGAGAACATGAAGAAAAATTTTGGATATATTTTAAATAGATTTTTAGCTTTTTGGTATGAAGAAAAATAAGAGAACAGCTTTTTGGTATGAAGAAAAATAAGAGAACTCAACACAAGAGACACAAACTTGTGAGCAATAAATATTTGATTACCTTAAATATTTCCTTTAATACTTTAAGCTACCATTACCCCTAAGACCTCTCACCAATGTCCAAAACAGATATTTTCAAAGTAAAATTATTACTTAATTCCTTAAAAATCTAAACGAATTTATTTGCCGTGCCGTTGGCAATCGCAAGCTGCCGTTTGCCAGTTGTCGCTGCCGCAAGAAACTTGCCAGGATGGACTGCGGCGGATGTGTGTTCTTAGGGATTGAGCCAGGATGGAGGGAGACTTTGGCCAGAAGACGGGGGGGACTCTAAGCGTTTAGCTTGGCTTTTGCATCGCTCCGTTGGCCCCGCAGAGCGAAGTGAGCGCATCCAACTTAAAATTGCCGCAATTGCGTGTCGACCACAATCTTAACCAGCCGGGGAGGCAGCGACAGAAGGAGGCAAAAAAGTTACAGCCAACGCGGCGAGCACTGAAAGAAAATACTTCAAATATTTATATTTATTCAAAATAAAAGAGGGTTAAAAAATAAAGGTAATAAAGGAAGCACGCCAGCAGTTCACTTCCTCGCAAACTTTACCTATACTTTCTCCCATCGCGCCTATTATTATCTAACCCAAACAAGCACGTGCTTGGAGTCGCAAGGGCCACTTGAGTGTACTGATCGTAGTGCATCAACATCCAAGAATTATTTTTAGAATCATTTAACATGTATAGAGATTCACTGAATCACTGAAATTACTTAAATATTTTATTTTTTAAAACTAAGATTCCTTATTTTTTAATATCGAGATCTGCCTCTCAGTGCGTGGCTGAGACTTTAAGTGTAACAGGCACTGGGTGTTGGCCCAAGTTCCGACCCGCTCCCTCCGACCATTTGCTCCTGCCAGTACCTGTCTGTTTCCTTTTTGTTTTTAATGAATAAGTTGGAACACCTGCTCGTCGTTCGTCTCCTGTTCAGATCTCTGTCCGTCCGAAGAGTCTTGCAAACTCTGGTTGTGCTCCTCAAGTGTGACGGCGCTTACGAACTTACATATATGTGTTCTATCTCGGCATCGTGCTTGGTCATTGTTAATGCCCTTTAATTAAGGGTATATAATAAGTTAGACTTTGTTTGCATTATGATTGAAATATAAGCAAATTTTAGTATTTACTTAATTGCAAATAAATTGAATAGAAAAGCATTGAACATAAGTTGATATTTGCTATATTACATTTGTAAATATGTGTTTAGACTTTAAATATAATTAAAAATAGGTTTTATTCTGTTTAAGTAATCATTATTTATTACTTACAAGAATAATTAATATACATTTTACTTTAAACATATAAAAAGTAATATTTTCTATATTGTTAAATTTTACAGAATATATTTCTGCCTATGCAAAATTAAGAAAATAAAAGTCTTTCAATAAAACTTTCAAATATCTATACAATAATAATTTAATATATTTTTTATATATTAATGTTTTCAATAAAAAAAACAGTTTAGATTTTTCTTAAAAGACATCTGTAATCCAATTTTTCTAAGACTTTTCCCTGAATTAAAGTAAAATCAGATGAACCACCTCCCTCATCAATACGAATATCCCAATAATAACTATAATTTCACCATGAATCCCACCAGATACTTCGATTTCTCGCTTATTTCGAGATCACTTGTTGCTCCATAGAAATCATAAGATCATTATCCCCTTGGATATAACCACCGGAACTGGCTTGTCTGCATTTGATGCTTTAATTATCAAGTTGCTGGCCGGGAAAAGCAAATAGAGTCAGCTGAAGTTGAAACCGAAGCTAGAAGCAGGCGAAGCCAAAGGCTTGAGTCAATAAGTAACCTGTTTGAATATCATTACGCATAAATCTGAGCCAACGCATGGCACCTGTAATCTTCATTCATTAAAGCGAGCACACCTGAAAACGAGAATCCCAAGCATTGACATTGGAGGAGAGTCGGAAAGGAAAGGAAAGGAAACGAAGTCAATGCCCCGTCAAGTTGCAAAATTAAAACCAATTTCCCAGGGACTGCCGTATCACTTGTTCATCAGAAATAAAAACCAGTGAAGAGTCCTCCTTCACACACGACCCAGACTGAGACCGAGACCGAGACGATGATGATGGGCGATGAAACAATGTGAGGCCGGAGAGTGCAACGAGATAATTGTAATAAAGAAATACGTAGCATAATTGATGCTACGGAAGGAGAATGAGAAGGAGAAGGAGGAGTTGGGGATCAAAGGAGCTGGAGTCTGGGTCGGAGTCCACACACACTTGAGTCCTGATGATGCATCGACACCACCAGTCGCAATCGTACACCACCAAGGACTGCACCTCGGCCTCATTCTCCTCCTCCTGCTGCATTTTCAGCCGCCCTGAATGCAAATTGAATTTCTCGTCCGAGAGCCAAAAGTAATTTCGATTGCAATTCTTTCTTCGCTGCCGCTGCAAGTGAATTTCATATGAAGGTGGCTCGATTTATATGGCATTACGTAAGATTCAATTTGCCAAAGCTCGAGCAGAGAAAGAAAGTGTTAAGACCCGTAAAGCATTAACTATTCAAAAATATTAAACCTTTCTTAAAGGGATTTTTCAATTAATTAATATTTAAAGACTTAACTAAACTCTATTTTTTCAGGAAATGAAAGTAATTTAAATAACAAGAAATGCATTATATTTTCATTCTGCTTATATTAAATATATAATTATATATATAATATAATTAAAAGAAGTAACAATTATTTGCTGTTTGCCCAGCTCAGGTGTAATCCTTTCTTTTCTTTTTGTGTGAACCTCTTAAAATGCAATTCTCTTCCACTCAAAAATGCTCTTTTCTTCCCCCAAAGTCTGTAATTGAAGGATGTGAGATGTGCTGAGAACAATTAAAGAGGCGTGCAGTTAATTTAATGTCGGAAATCAAAGCACTCTTACTTGGGCACTCTCCTCCTTAGACAATTACATGGCACGACATCTAGCAACATCGCGCCCCTGCAACTCTGCAACTCGGCAACTTTTGTGGCAAATAATTTTCTCCAGCCTGCAGTTTTCTTTTCTTTCTTTATTTTTGCTTTACTTTTTTATTCGAGTTCCTTTTTGCCGCTACTGCAGACATTTTTAATAAGTTGCCTGGCAGCCGTTGCACGTCTGGCTTCGGCAACAACAAACAGTGCAGCTGCCAAGTTGAAAATGAAATTCGTGGCACGAATAGATTTTCAAAAACATATATGAAGAGCCCAGGCGACACAGACATCCTCACACAGGACAAAAAAAAGGGGGAGAAAGAGAGAAAGGACACATTGAACAGTGGAGGGTTTTTAAAAAAAGGATGTGCCTAATAAATTTAAGGTCTTTAAAATTCCATTAAAAGAATTGCTTCAGTGAAAGAAAAATTATGAAGTATTCCTCTATTGATCTTATTGAAAATAAATATAAAATTTAAGTAAGTTGTGTTAGGATTGCTTTTAACTTAGATTAGAATTTGGTATTTGTTTTAAATATTCCTTTGTGCTCAGATAAAAATATAGACAATATTTTATGGGCCAATTTTACCCACTGTTCGTTGACTATGACAGAAATTCGAAAATGAAGCAATTTACTTGTATATTTGATACAATTCTCCGGCCATGGACAGTTGTCAGCGATCTGGGAACGGGAACGGGAGGAAACGGGCCCTGCAAACTGGACAGTGGCGTAGAAGTGGGCAAGAAGGAGGTCCTGCAAAAGCGGGTCTGTTGGCGGGCTTATTAAGTGGTTTCTGCAGCCGCACAGCCACCCTTTGTGGTTGGATAATTGGCAAAGCATAGCTGAGGCATTCCCGGGATGCCAACTTTAATGCCAGCTTTAATGGTCCGCAAAAAGAGTTCAATTATTAACTAATTGTTGGCTATAATGGTCAGAGAAAACCAGGGAAAGTGGTTTAATTTATGATTTCTAAGTTACAAGAAGTAATTGTTAAAAGAAGATTTAATTTAATTAAATTAACAAATATTTGCAAGCACAAGTACTCTAACTCCTGTGTCCCATCGTTATCAATAAATTAAAATAAAAGGGCAGGTATTTCCCAACCTCGTACCTAAGCATGTTTGTCTTCTACTATGTATTTAGTGACTATTAAATATGATGGCCTTCGCTTAACAATTTTGTCACTGACAGAACCGAGCAGAAACCCTTTTCCCAGGCCCCCGCCCGCACTCGAACTTGTTGAAAGTTTTTGGGGCTGCGTGGCGCAAGAAACCAATAAAGAAAATGCCAAAACTAAGGGAAAAGTGCCGCAGAAGCCATAGCCATAGACCTACTACATAGTGCCATATATATACACTATATTGTGCGAATACCTGGGGCAATATGGCTGCCGGTTGGCTTAATGGCTCGATGCTCCAGACCCTGGCCTTAAAGGATGGCCCAAATAACGAAAGGAAGCGCGCGGCGGCGGTGCTGCTAATACTACGTGCAAAATGGTTTTGGGGCAGCCTCCACTATGCCGCTGCACACTGCGTATACGTAACGCGCGCGCGGGAAATTCCCGAGCAAAGCTTATGCAATGCAATTTTCATTTACATAAATTTTGATGTTGTCTCTGCAAATGGCTGTATGGCTGTGTGTGTGTGTGGGTGTGTCGCACCCGAAAAATTAAACAACACGAGTTTAGCTGGTAAACTTTTACACCGTGTTGTCTTCTATGTCAATTTGCAGGGAAATTACCTTTTTGTTAATAGTGGAAGACGAGCGTTTTCCGCTGCCGCGGCGCCGCTGCAAACATTAAAAGTAATTCAAATGTTTGTTGGGCCAACAACAAATGCGACAACCAGCTTAGTGTATAACAACAATAAATGCTTATTTAACTAATTTTGCAACATGTATGCAAATATTTATAATGCAACAGCTGCATAATAAGCGGGGGTTGTACGGGGAATATGCCACACAAATCAATTTAATAAAGTTAGAGTCGATTTCTGGGTTAGAAATTAACACCAAATCGTTTGAATATATTCTAATTTATTGTTTTAAATATTAAATATATTTAAAATACATTGAATGTTTATATTATATTCATTAAATGCTTTTATAAAAATTCAACTTTTTAATTAGAAAAATGTCCCTTTACTTTGTTTAAAATCTAAACAACATGGTTAGAACTCATTTTTCATTTTTTAATTATTTATTGAATAGTTTTACATTATTCAAATAATTATTTAATAATTTAAAATGTGGAATTTTATGAGAAAAGGAAAGCACTTTAGTATATTATAAATGTTTTTCTATCGAAGTAATAATTATCCTAAATACCAGAGAAAATTACATTTCGTTGAAGAAGTTTGTTTACTAAAAAATTTTATATATTATTCACATTACCTACTAATATAAAATTCTTTTTTGATTGTTAGAAAAATACGATAATTCCTTAAGCACACCTCGTTGTGGTGGTAACCGTGTAAATAGGGATGTCTAGCAAGCGGCTGCCATTAAAGCTTTTTGTTTAGTTTTTAGCTACTTCCCGTGTGAGTTTTCCATTTTCCGCCCCACCTCGACGAAGCCGGAAAACCGCGTGTCGGCTGCGGGTGTGGAAAATAAGAAGAAAATGGAGGCAAAAGGCGAGGACGGGGTAGAAGTTTGCGTCTGACACTTTGGGGTAACACACTTAAACGCTTTGCTTTTATGGACACTTTTGAGCTGATTAATTACCAGCTTCGACTTAATGCCTAATTAGCAGATCGGCAAAAGACCGACCGCCCGCCCGCTCTCACACCTGAACCCCTTTCTGACTGGCGCGAAACTTCACACGTTCATAATTGCGAGGATGAGGAAAGTGCAAACAGCGAGCCACTTAATTAACCCGTGCTTACTTCCCAGAAGGACAACAGTATTAAGCGGCACTGAAGCGAATAAATAACCGAGCACACTTCATCTTAATATTTTTGCAAGAGCCCCAGAGCCAACAGACTGCAGTTTGTTCGCTCCGAATCGGCTGATTAAGCCTCTGGCGGGCGGACTTCACTTAAGCCTCCTCGATCGCGTATACGCCGTGTTGCCCCTTTGTAAATAACTGAAGCTTATTAAATGCCTTCGCTGGACACATTTAATTAACAGACACGAACAACTTATAATTGCCACTCGCCCAGAAACTGCCACTCATGGGCGTGGCACTTGGGGTGTAAATTGTTTTTGTTCAAGACCTGAAATACTGACTGACTGACAGACTGACTGCCTGCCGGTCGTCCTGCCAGCCGGTCGTTGCGTGCGAATATAAATATTTTGCAGGCTCGCATATTAATTACCACAACATGCGATTTCCGACCATTAAGAGTTCCATTCTGCCGGCGAGTGCGAAAAATCGGTTGAGAACTTTACGAGAGCGAAATGCGCTTGTAAGGATATGTCCGAATCGAATCTGGTCATAAAAGGGATTTCAGGAGATAGGAACTAAGGGTTTTAAACTCAAAATGGACTGAATTCAGGTTGTTTGTTTATTTATTTCCAAATAAATAAATCCTTAACTAAACCTATAAGGGTATCCCGCATATGAATAAGTATTTGGAACCCTGATTCTGATCCTGATTTACAAACTGTCTTTCTTAATTTAAATATATCAAAATCTTAGTATACAACCTTATTTTTTTCGAGTCAACTTCTATAATTAACAAGACACATTTCGGCTTTCTTGACCTTTGCAAATTCGCTTAGCCTGTCTGACATCGCATGCATTTTTAAAACCCAATTAAGGGCTTTTCTCCCAAGGCCACTAATCAACAAAAGCTATTTATGACCAGCCTCCATTCTGAGCGGACTTTTTCGGGTCAAGGACGAGCCAAAGTTGGCCCACTCAGGCTGCCAAAACAAGATGCAAGCGAAACCAGACAATGTGCACCATGCAGGCATTAGAAAATTGCCAAATAAATGTCAGAGTAAGCCAACAAAAAAGTGCAACGAAAATAATATATTTATTAAAAAAAAATTGTTTGGCTTATGCTTCAGTGGGCGACCATAATTGTTTATTGTTCAATCGCGTATGCTTTAAGTTAGAGCGCATACTTTCAGGCGTCTTTTGCAAATAGTTTTTGCGGTTGCCATTTAATTAATGGACTCCACCACCACGCAGCGCAAACTTGGCGCATTCGTTTTAATAATTTTAATTAAAACGCGAAACGCTCGGCAAATAAGCAGCCGCGACAAAGGGGACCGCAATCAAATTGCCAAGTGGCCAATTCGCGGCTCATTGCCATGCAAGGACCTTGCTGATTGGACAGGACACCCCCCCAAAAACCCAACCGAATCGAATCGGAATCAAAACTAATTAAAAACCGCATCAACTTGAAAGCAAACACAACGACGCCTAAGCCTATGCACGTGCATGCATGCACTTTGTATAAATTTCCAGATTTCCCACCCGGAAACTAATGAAGCGTTTGTGTTGATTAAAAAAAAAAAGAGAAGCATGAAAACCCACCCAGTTTTGGCCAAATGCAAGCGTCTAATTAAAAGGACTGGCTAATTAGCATGCGGTCAGTAGTTCAGTTGTTAATGGAGTGCCAGGCCAAATGCAAATAATTTGTAACTGATTTGATTTGAAACATTAATTAGTTCGACACTTTAACAAACCAAAAGTGAGACTGTCATGCTGAGACTAGCTAGTAAAAAGTTTATTCGTTAATGCACATTTTTTCCCCATTTAATTATGTTTAAATAAGGCTTTGTTTATGGTTTTGTAATATGATTAACATAATCTGTTTACCAGTTGGCCATGAGATTATCTGGTTGTAAATGTGGACACAAATAAATATTTAATATTATTACAAAAGAAAAAACAAACGAATTAAATGTAAATATTATGTTTTTCTTGTATATTTTTTGTATAATTCTGCTTATTAAAATATTTAGCCAATACTAGAGCTTAATTTTGCAGTTTAATGATTAAAAAAAGGAAGAGAAAATAAGTAAGAGCAACACCTGACATATTCTTTACACTCAAATAGCAATTTTTTAAAAGTTATACAATTTTCATAAACCAGTTCCCCTCAAATCCCTCAACATTCTTGTTGTTTTCAAAAAACATTTATTTAAACTTTATAACCTAAACAAAAGAAAAATGTGCTTTAGAACCGAGTGCGACACTTGAAACCTTTATTTCTGATAGGATCATGATTCTGCTCATTCTGTCTGCTCATTTTGCCCCCTTTTCGGCTCGATAACTATTACAGAACTTTCGGTTTCGGTTTCGGTTTCGCTTTAGTTTTCCCCAATATCTGGCTACGACAATTCAATAAACATATTGTACGCTAATGCCGACCTACATCGAAGGGTTGCCGTTGCCTGTCAATGCCAATTTCCCTTTCATGCACAACTTGGCAGAGCTTATTGCTTTTCACTCTTCATTGCGCATAAATTTAGCATGTTGGCTACGCATGGGTCCTGGGACCCGGCTTAGCCTACTCTCCAGTGTGCTGTATTTTTTTCCTTTTTTTTTGTATAAGGAATATGCGATTTTTTCTAGCCTCATTAGAGACCTCAGACTCCTCTGCGGGCCCAAATGCAGGTAATCTGCATACAAAGCGCCAGCTCAGCTGCATTGCATACTTTCAGGCGGCGGACACGTTTCGCACAAGGAGATATGGCCATAATAGAGACAGAGGAAAATAAAAGGGAAAATGGTAGTGAAATGTGAGGAAAATGGTAGGTAAATGTGAGGGGAAAATGTCAGGGAAAACGTAGAGAGAGAGAGAATGGTAGCAAAAATGCGGAAAACTAGAATAAGAGCGTGTGGAGAATGTGAGGGGAAACTATAACAGCGTTTAAGGCAAACTAAATGAGCGCCACGTACCCAGCAGCAGTGAGCAGTGGAATTATGCATATATGTGCAGGTGCTTTTCCACTCCTCGTTTTCCGACGCTTTTCCGGCGCCACACTTTTACCCGAGCGCAGAAAGGTAAGGCATTGCAAACGGAAATAATTCAAGTGCAATGCAAATCATGGCCCGACCACGCTCTGGTAATTGTGTGTTTACCAAATGAGGAACAGGAAGTCAGGGCAATGCCAATGCCAGGAACAGCAGAAATCCACACGGGAATCGACAGACAGGCAGAAGGACCCTCCCAGGAGAAGGCGTTTAACCGAAAAGAGCAAACACATTTTTGGGCTCGTAAGCGGTGGAAAGCAATGGGTTTCCCTGCACAGTTTGCATTGCCAACTCACTTATTAAGTTGCTAAATTGCGGCCAAGAGGAATTTAATTCATTGCATTTACTTGGGACGCTTTAAAGTTAAGGTAATCCGCATAATTTTCAATCAATTTCCCCTAAACCACACAGCAGTCATCAATTATTGAGCGTAGATATAAAAATCAAAGGGCAAGGGTTGCTTCACTTCATTGACTTCGCATAATAAATCGTGAAAAAAAAACCTCCTTGATGCTTCGCTCAAATATTGGAACATTTATATGCAATCCCCGACCACCCCGACTCCTTATCAGAACGCTGCAGTTCGAGGCGAGCAAACTTTGTTCAATTTAATTCAATTCAATCCTTGAAGAGTTCAGCAAGGAGCAAGCAGGAGCAAAACGAGGAAGGAGAGCCCAGCATTTATTTTGAAAATAAAATAAATAAATAGACAGAAATGGAGAATGGAGAGGAGGATAGTGGAGAGAGTATAAACAAACCGACAGGCGGAGGCTGAGGCGAAGGCGAAGGACAAACAAACTTTTCCGGGCGCATAAAAATGGTGTAAAAAAAGTGAATGCCAAGGAAAATCGAAAATGCGTCACATTTGCCCAGCCAGAACATCTATCAAATTTTGCGTTTATTTTCACCCATTGAGGGAAATCAAATGAAAATGGGGGCCATGTGTTCAGGCCAAATAAGATAGAGCAGCAAAGTGCCGGTCGGGGGGGAAGGAAAAAATATATAATATACATATAAAATGTAGTGGAAATCCTATTACCATGTCTGTGTCTTGCTCTTCTGGCGGAGTCCTTTTGTTAAGTGGATTTCAATGGCAGCTTTTCTGGCTTCTGATGATTTGCGAAAAGGAATCCGAGTGACCAACTTGCTCCGTGAAAAATTCATAGGTGAGAGCCTCAACTTTCTTGCATATCATTTGCAGAGTTTTCTCTTTGTCACTTGCCCTATTTTATTTCATTTAATTTCCTTCCCGTGCTCATCATTTACAATAATGTCTACGTAAAATTAACATAAATTTGCGATTTTCCAGCAGCTTAGACGAGTATTTCGCGGCAACAAGCCGGGAGAAGTGGCAAAAAGTCAAAGAAAAACAAATAAAAGGAAAATACTGAAAAGCTGACTGAGCGCGAAAAAAAAAGGCCGTGAAATATGCAAAAGTTGACGGCTTAAGGCCTTTTCTTGAGTCGCGGCGGGAAAACGAAACAAACTCAAGCTGTCAGGATTTATGTTCTTAAGGTGAAGTGACCTTAAGACACTAGATATTGAATTTAAAAATTGACAGGAACTGTAATGAGAATAGAAAGCAGTTATAGGCAACAATTGAAATTCAATTTATCAAAAGACTCCTTAAAAATCGGATTGTTAGGTGACAAATTTGTTTACGCTTAAGTTCATATGTGGAATATACATATATGCTAAAATCGGGCTCAATATTTGCCAAAGCCCAACTTTGAGTGCTTAACGGCAAGCTCAATAAATTTCACAACTTACACCACAACGAAGTTTTTCCCAGAGCAGTTGAGAGAGTTGGGAAACTTTTTTGTTTTTCTGTGGCGAAATAATTTCAAGTGTGCTCCAGAAACAGAATTACCAAATTTGCTTTCGCAGCAAACAAACGAGAGACGTGAGGATCTGGGAATCTCTCTATACGTACGTATCCCTTAGTTATATGTAACTACAATGTAACGACTGCCCGGAAAATCC
Organism: Drosophila parvula; assembly: GCA_018904695.1. Lineage (NCBI taxonomy): Eukaryota > Metazoa > Arthropoda > Insecta > Diptera > Drosophilidae > Drosophila > Drosophila parvula. Next base: position 15,476 of record JAEIIG010038517.1, on the reverse strand, counting down.
CCCTACGAACCATAATCTTCATGTCTGTTTGCAACTGTTTGCGCTGACAGCTTCGCTTGGTTTTTCTCTATTTTTCCTTTTATTTTTTTTTATATATTTTTGGGCTGGGTGGTTCTTTGGAACTGTGTTAGGCGACGCCCCTTCCCTTTGTTCCACTTGCAGCGTGAAAATTGCACAAGATTGCATGTGCTGCTGCTGGTGCTGCTGGCCCGAAAATATTTATATTTATTATATTTTTTGTAGCTGTCATTTGGGCTTGTATCTGTGTGTTGGGGGTTTGTTTTTATTTATTTTTTTTTTTTGTTTTTCTGTGGGCAACACAAATTACGCTTTGCGGAGTGCTGCTGAGTGGCGTCATCGCCTGCGGTTGGCATTCGGCTAATAAATCACAAAAATATTAAATTCTATGTGTTGCATATCAAACGTTAACGAAAACTAGGCCAGTTGGTGAGATTTTTCATCAGGATTGCATTTTGCAAATCGAGTGTGTGACAGATTTAGGGAAAATACCTCTTATTACTTGTTATATTTGATAACAAAATGAAAAATACATTAAATTATAATAATTTAATAAAATAATAATGAAAAAAATCCGAATAGAGCGGCATTGAAGATTTCAAGTATCTGCAAGTTAAGTTATTGTATAATATTTAATAGTTTTGCATTATATTATTATAAAAGTATGTAATATATATTTTGGATAATAAAATTCATTAATTACAAAATTAAGAAGCTTCAGAACAAACCTGGTAATTGAAAAATACTTAAGCGAATGCAATAATTTATTCAAGATACAAAATTCATTATATTTGTATATCTTAGCATACTTTCAGACACTTTTTAAAGAGATTCCAATATTTTGAAGAATAAAATTCCTTTAAAAATGAATCAGATGCTTCAGAACAAGCCTAGTTATGTTATATCTCAAATCAGCTCACTTAAGCTATAAAATAATTTATTAAACATTAAAAATCTAATCAATAACTTAACATGACATACTTTTAAACACTTGCAAGCAGATATCAAAGCTCTCCCAGTAATTATATAGTAAAAAAAATATAAATACATCCGAAATGTATGCACAACTCCTTAAAAATCTCCTGATATTCCGCTGCTAATTCCAAATTTCCTTTTAAAATACATTCCCTTTAATACCCTCACCTCCAAAACACCAATCCCAATCCTCATTTCACCCATCAAAGGTCCTTGGGTGGCCTCAAAGAGTACGACTTTCGATTTGCCAATAACCGTTCAATCATCGCGGCTAATCAAGTGTTTCGAACAGGGAGCGTTGAACGTCAAATGGAAATTGTTGCCTCCGGTGGCCAGCTTTGGGTCGGCCCTTTGCTTTATGCATGAGGTGCCATAAATCACTTGCAAATTACCAGGGAATCGGGGTATCCCGCGAACCAGCCATGCCAGCCATTCCACGGGGGCGGGCGTGCCTATAATAAGCGAATGTGGCTCTAAATCTGACTGTGACTGTGACTGTGCCTGCGAATGCACAATTATGGCCGCTTCGTTGGTCGTAAAACAAGGAAGGATCTCCTCCAGTCGCCTTTGACCCCCTCAACACCGTATTCGCAGCCGCTTTTCACCCCCTTTTCCCCCAGCGACTCTGGCCGCCCGCTGATGGCTTTGTCATGGTTGCCTCCAGTTGCAGGCAGGCAGCGACATCAATAAAATAAACACTGACAGGGGGGCGGTGATCAGGGGCTGGGTGTGGATTTTCAAAGGGGGGGCTGGGAGACGCCTTAGTTGCCTTGGGGCAGGGCGAGGAGGTTGGGCCTGCACAATTGAACACGCGACATTTGGCCAATGTTTGCTGTCTGTTATCCACGATGTTGTCTTCGCTGCCTGTCGTCTCCACTTTGACTTTTATCTATTGACATAATATTTTTTTATGCTCCTCTAGCTGAAGGCGCTACACTGCGGCAAAAGCAAGGGTGCTTTGGAAAAAGAAAGAGAAATAAATCCCTTTATCAGGAAAGGTATAATCATTTATACCTTATATATATTTATAGTTTTCTTTCGTATCTAAGTAACTTTGTTCATAAAAATAGGTGTTGTAAAATCTCCTGTTTTTCTTCCAAATTGTTTCTGTATTGTTAAATTAGTTTCGCTCAGTGCTGGGCTTTGGTTTTCGCACTCCAGTCAGTGAGTCACTCAACGACGAGTCCTTCTAGCCATTGGCTTAGCGTTGACGGCTTGCTTAGATTTAAGGGACACATTTGCAGCATAGTAAACGAGCGAAGATTCAATGTGATTAGAGGAATACAAAAAAAAGGAGATGGAAAAATAGATTCAAGGGAGCCAGGGATCTGGGATTGAAAGTGAGTTCGGATTAAAAAAGTTACTATATTTGGAAGAGATTCAGGCACTCAGACTTTAAGCAGAATATAGATATTTAACAAAGGTACTCGGCACGGGGGCAGTTAGCCATTTTTAGTATGCCACAAATTTCTATTGTTCCAACGGTTTTAGAACTCGAGTCCTGGGCCAGGACCCCGCTTTGATTGCACCCCATAGAAATAATAACGAGGTGTGCACGTGCTCCCATTCGCCGGTTTCCGAGCCATTCTCTGCTGCACTTTTATGGCCAAAACACACACACTCATACATACATCGAGGAGCTATCTCCGGCCATGTCCGTTTATGCAAGTGTTAAATAAAGTATCTGCCGGCCATTGTAGTTTATGCCGCTCCGCCACAGTCGCTGACATTTATTGCTTGTTTCAAAACGGGTTAGCGAAGGAGGGCACAAGGATCTGAATGACAACATTTATTATGGCTCGAGCACATAAAACACGAGCAGAGCCGTTCACAGCTCTTGGCCATACACATAGAAGGTAACCGAGGGCCGGATCCGTCCGCGAAGATAATGATAAATGGGTCTTCACCGGCCCGGGATACTAATTAGGTTACCGAAGGTGATATTTAACTGCACACGGCGAAAAACACTCTCAAGGAGGATACAATGCAATTATAAATTTTCTTTATTAATTAATTTATTCAGATTTTGAAGATGAATTGGAATATATCTAGCATTTAGCAATCAAAAGACTTCTTTTAACCTAAGAAGACTTCCAAGAAAAACTCAGATATGTGCATCCTTAATGCTGTTTTGTTTATTGTTTTTCTTTTTACAAACCAAAGTAATAAGTAAACAATAAATTAATTACAACTGTCTGTGTGTTTCTTTTGGCTATTAAATGCACTCCTTTAATATATAATTATTGTTCTTGTTTTATATAACTTATTAGTGTTTCTTTATCTGTTTTTTTTTTTTTGTTGCTGTTGTTAGAGTCAAAAGTTTCATCAGCTGGTTATCTATTATAAGTTCCGTGTTAGTTCGAAATAATCTAGTTTCCAACTGCCATAATTATTATTGGTATTTTTTTGTTTGGCTTTTCCCAGGAATGCCAAATATTTATGCAAAAGTTTTTATTTTTCAATTTTTAGCAGCAGCCGGCGTACACAGTTATTTAAATTTGTTTTATTTAGTTGCTTTCCTTTTTCATGCAGCAAACTTTTGCAAATAAAGCAGTTTATTGTCCCGGTGGGATTTGTAATCCACACAAGCGTTATAAGTGCTCCCGCACCTTCAACGATCCCAACCCAAATCCGAATACGAATCCCGAATCCCGAATCCGAATCCCTGAGAAATCACTTAAAAAAGGAAGCTGCGATGTGGGCAAGGAGCGGGGGGGAGACTCAGGGACTTTTGGTCCTATCCTGGCAGCATTTCAAATTAAAAGCATTCGCCGCGTTTTATTGCTGTGCCTGCATTTTTCCCTCCATTTTTCCAGCTCCTGCTGCTGCTCCTTCTGCTGGTTCCTTCCTCTTGTTGGACATACTCGTACAAATTTTTATGTCCATTTGGCTTTATTTCACACTTTCTTGTTTATTATTGCTACTGCTACTGCTGCTCTGCTGTACTGTGCTGGGCCAAAAAAAAAAACAAGGAAGAAAGCACAGAGGGTGAAAAATTTAAGCATTTGACCTTTCTCACTCCTCGCCATCTACGGCCAAATAATGCTGTTCCCATTGATTTATGCAGAAGCTTTGTGTTAACCCTTTCGGTGTCTGCCTTTGTCCTTTATTCGACTTAAATGCTAACTTAATTGTTGTGCCAGTGTCCAGAAAAGAGGCAATTTACGTATTTTATGCCGTCCTTTTAAGGACCAACCTCCGCATCAGCATTAAAAGAGTGAAGAAAATCGGTAGCATTCCATTAGAACACTTAATTTAGCGCAAAATGATTAGCGAAATGCTCGGAAGGGTTGTGAAAAAATCGTCGAAGCATGTGAAAATTGGGTGAAGATGTTAATAAACAGAAACAGTACTAATTAACAGAGTGTAAGCAAATTAGAAATTAAATAAACATACATTCTTTCTAAAGAAAATTAATTATAAGGGTGCGGAGTGTAGTCAGGGATCTATTACCCCCCCGGAGCAGACATTTCTTTAAGAACAAACACCAATTAATATATAAAGGATACTGTTTTGTTTCTTCATATATATTATGTGCATAGTATTAGTTCAACATTCCTTTTGGAATATTTAAGCCCACATCTACTTACTTTATGGAATTTAAAATATATAGTGTGCATAATAGTAGAACAACCTGAGCGGAAGTCAATAAAATGTACGCCAACAATTTCATATTTACAATATCCTCGTGATAAATTCATGTTGCCAGTTTATACAGAGAATTTCTCGTCCTTACCCCATGTGCAGATTAAAATATGCTTGCCAAGGGTTTTATGAGTTTTTTTCTTCTTTTTTTTTTTCTTTACATTTTATGGGAACGTGGCCGGGTGGGTCGCAGGACTTGGCCAGGAAACGAGAGCCGAAAATTGAATATTAAATAACCTCAAGCAATAAACAGAATTACGCATGGCTCGCATGTACAGTTGATTGTGTAAATTGTTTATGATATTAATATCCGTTTGTTTGTGCAATCATTTAAAAAGGATTACACGATTAGCATCGCACAGCAGGGCAATTGATAAGCGCTTAAGGCGATGCGGAAATTGTCATTTGTATTAATTTTCCGAAGCGAATTCAACTTACGCTCAAATGGCAGGCACTTCAGATGAAGGCAAAGTGTTGACCAGGAAGCCTCAACAAATGTCAGAATAATGCACGAAGAGAAAATGTGCAGCTTTATCTTTGGATTTAATCTTTACTAAGTTTATTTTAATAATACTCGTATATATTTCTCTGAAGAAATACATAGAAAAGATGTTCTTGCAAAGTTGAAGTGGAGGCAGCCAACTTTCAGAAACCCAAAAGATCCCAGATCCATCTATTAGCCAAAACTGTTGGGGTAATCAATTTTAATGTTCAGCCCAAAAGGTTGGCCTACAAATTCCCAACCATTGAATTGTGTGCGGTCTGTCAAAGGTTAAGGCGTTCTGTTGTATTGCCAAATTTGCTCTTGACCAACGGACGAAGGCGACAAAAGTGGGGGCGGTGGCCCCAAAAGCAGAACCACATTGTCAATCAGGAAATTCCTTAAACACAGCATTGCCCTGCCCCTCCCCTCAACCATCAACCCTCCCATTTTGGCCCGATTCTCAGGGTTATTTGCCAAAGTCGGAATGGCAAACACTTGGCTTGGGTCTGTGTTTGGGTTTGGATTTGCCACCTGGCCTAAGCCAGCCTGCTATGCCGAAATTTATGCATTGCAGTTGACTTATTAGGGTCTGTCCTTTCCCCCTGGAAACACCTTCCTTTCCCCCTTCACCCGTGCCGCCGCCAACTGTCCTGGCCCGTGTTTTCCTGCTGTCCTGTTGATTCGCTTTGATTTGGCCGGAATGCCCCTGAGCTGGCCAACTGTGTGTATATCAGAGCTGCGCTTTGCATTCGGTCTTGGTCCGCTCCGGGGGATGTGCGCCCGTTAATAGTTGCTAATTATGTTTAATTATTCATTTGGCAGGCTGCCCTGATTAGTGATTTTGAGGGGAAAGCGTTTAGCTCTGGACAAAAAAAATATTTTCCAGCAAATTCGAGTGGGCCAGGTAATTAGGAATAATGCATATTTAATTGTTATTTTTCAAGAAGAAATACAAAACTACAAAATGCCTAAAAGCATTAGGGAGCTTCACTTTGTTACGTAAGAAATACAGATGTGCTAATAGTCATTAAAATGTTTATTTTATTAACAAAATAATGCTGTAAACATTCCAATTTAGCTTAGGAACTCAAGATCTTATTATATTTGGGAGATAAGAACCAAAACAATTTTGAACAAACTCAAACATCAAAAATAACAATTTAATTAATAAGAACTGAAGCGAAGATGCGCTACATAAATCATAATAAACTACAACAATTTAACAATTTCACAGATACAAATTTTCCAAGTCCTTTCCTCTTTTCATTAACAATTCGGTTCATAGTTTTAAATTATCCATAAGCTTAAACAAATCTTCAAAATCATCCTCTTTCTGTAACATGCTTTTTGAATGTAACATATTTGAGCTGTCATCTGTCACAGATTCGTCACTATCATGTGAGGTCTTCAGATAATCACAAGTATTATTAGTAGTTAATTCCTTATTGTTTTCAAGATTTGTTTGATTTATAAGACAATCCGTTTGGCCTTCTTGTAATACATTTTGTACATAATTATGCTGCTGTTCTTCCTCTGCAGCTCCAGCTTCTGATTTGATCGAAATACCTTTGAGAGTTTTCGATGAGGTATTCTCATATTCATATGTATCCAACCAGAAAGACATCGCTGATAATTCGCTGTTCTCTTCATTTGCCCAAAAGATGTTTGCTGTATCTGTTCCTGATGGCATGTTTTTATCTGGCAATAGTCTTAAAGAGCTCTTTCGGAGCTCCACTAATTTACCTTTATCTTCACATAATAATTCGGCATCGATCTTGGTGGTTTCTTCTTTTTGTTCTGGCATAATATTCGAGCTGAACGGATTGTCAGACTGATCATTTATTGAATGATCTTGTTTCAAATCTTCGAACGATGTCTTCGATTTAAGTTCATTAACCATTTTTGGAGAGTTGGTCGGAATTTCATGGTTTTCTTCTGATTCGATTTTCGAACTGATTTCAGGTAAATGTACATCCTTTAAACTTAAGTACCATGCCATACCACTATTTTTCGTTACCAAATAATCATTTCTTTCCAATTCCAATTTATGGCTCTTTAAAGATCGTCGTTCTATCCGACCTTTCAGAATCCGAACTTTATTATTGACATCAAATTTGAGTTTCCAGTTATTACGGGTTTCTATTTTAATTTTATCTAGGATATTCTCTAAAAATGCATTTACTTCCAGCACCGATGTGTCTATTTTGGTATTATCTATCGGCGTCAGGTCTATATCTTTAGTTAGTATGCCTGATGTATCAGTGTCTGTTAAGTCAGGATCAGCTGACGACAAAGCATCGTAATCTATTATCCTGTCCGATGAGAACTTTTCGAGAAGATCATCGACTTCGGTTCTAAGATCTTCGGTAAAGGTTTCGTTGATTTCCTCCCGAGCCCTGCGACTTGTTATTTTTTTTAGCTGAGTGACAATATCGTTTTTGATTTGACCAAACTCAGCTTCGTCCGTTTTCACATTCGAAATAATATTTTCGGATTCCGTGTCACTCGTTCCATTCTCGTTTCTTGATTTCTTTTGTTTGTCTTTCAATAATCGTCTTTTTCTCTCCAGACACTTTTCTATTAGGTAAATCTTCTCAGACTGAACGCCCACAAATGTCAAATCATTCAACACTTTGTACAGTGTCTCCTTGAGGAAATTGATTTTAGTTTGTATGAAGACCGTGGCCCGGGGCAAGGTGAAGCACTGAAAGTGATCTTCGGGAAGGACGCGAATCCTCACCGCGTCTCTGAGATACATTTCGGAGGGACTTTGGTTGGCTTCGCTTCTCTTTATCTGTTTGCGAAGCAGTTTTTCCCCCTGTCTCCACATAGTCAGTTCGGGCACTATTTTCTTGGCAGTGTTGTTAAAAATCAGTTCCCAATTGTTATAGTCCTTCTTGATATCCTCCAAATCCTGCCCAACTAACCTGCACTCGTTCTCATCGCAGCTCTCCGATTCAATTTGAACTAGAATTTCTTCTAGGTCGCGTACACAAACTATGGGAGCTATAGGCTTGATTCCTTCAAGGACCCTGGGGTGGATCGTTGCAAGTGAAGAGCTAATATCATCCATGGGTTTCGATTTTGGTATCATATCAAAAGCTGTGAACTCTTCGGCCTTTGAGGCTAGAGAGTTGATCTCACCAATGGCCTTCCATACATTTTTCAGGTTCGTTTCTTTAACATCGAGTGTATTGAATTCTTTAGTTTTTTCTAAAGATATATTTAGTTCTGATTCAGAGCTCTTCTCACCCATGGCTATCATCATGGCTTCTGGCAAGAAAGAAGCTTATTTCTGTTGGCTATAAACTAGGTCTCACAATCTTACCAATATCCCGAAAATCTTTTTATTTTTTTATAGGAACAAACTTTATTCTGACTGACTTTCTTCGAACTTAGCTCCCAGAATAGTAATTGTACATCTATAGATATGACATTTAACACATCGGCTACTCAGTATTGTTTCAAATTTTAATGTTCTTGTACAAAAAAAAAAAAGGTAGTAAATACTTTAAAACAAAGAAGCAACCTGTGAACATATCTGTGCCCTAATAAATTCTGCATTTTAAATTAGCCCAGGCAAGACTCAGCCAGACTCACCTTAAAGGACGAGTGGTGTTCCTTTGGAAAGCCCCAAAGTATGCAGCAACAATTCATCGCTGGAACAAGGCTTTTAATCAAGCCAAGGACCTGGCCACCCACACACACACACACACACAGACTGACTAATATATGTATATAGAGTATGCAAGTGGATATATGTATATGTATATATGGTATGCATACTTGGGCGCTCCTCTGGAGACACAGACAACATAATCACATGCGTTGCCACAATTTCCGTTGCATACTTACTGGCCCGGATGATATATAACTGCGATTTGCAGGCTGTAAATTTTGACTCTCAATGCGAGCGGAGAATTTGACATTTACTAATTGCCAGATTATGCAACAGGCACGCCAGATGCCTGGAATGGCTCTTGAGAATACGGAAACCTGATCCGATTTCCTTCACCACCCCCCCATCGACGAGTTCAGGCGAAAAATGCTCCATTGAAAGGGGTTAAGCTGCTCTTAACTTCCAAAGGCAGACCGGGGCACAAAAACTATGTTCTATTTCCGTTCGAACGAAGATTTCTGCAGATGTCATCGGCATATCGACGGCATTAATTAATCAACGTTATGCTCGTCAGTCGAGAAGTGTACCAAACGTCTCTTCCAACTCTTGACTCAGTCATCTCTTTCAGGCGTTCGTTGGCATTTGATTATTACACCCAGTACTTGTCGATTTTACGGGGTATATTAAAGAATCTAAAGCGGCAAAAAAGTTCATAAAAATATAATAGTTAATAACAATTTAATGTTTAAGTAAGACTTTGTATGTTTTAAAAGACTGTAATGGTCTTTTGATGGGCTTTAATGAGAGTGTTATTGGATTTTAAATCATTAAAAAAGTATGCATACTTGTAGGTGATATTTAAATTAATTAAATATATATAATCCTTTTTAACAGAATCCCCAAAAAGTGTCCAAGGTATGGCAGAATTCTCTCACTTGACTTTAGCGTTCTTGCTGCATTTTTTTTTTCCTGAACAGAATATCACTTTCGCAAATTGAAGTTGCTTTTTCTGTGTCTCGCTCTCTGTTGTTGCATGTGTGGCATGCTTCATGGCAAGTCATGCATATTCATTGTTTACAAGCACACACAAACAAGCCCAAACAGTCTCTCAACAATTTTACCTGATTTTCTACAGAGCTCCGCCTCTAACTTCCCCCAATTAGACTCATTTTGGCTTATTTGCAATGGCATTGTGTATTCCCAGGGCCCAGGAAAAATATATGTTCACATACGAGTATGGTCACAGTGACCATACGGGAGTGTTTACATTTCTATTGTTTTTTGGGGGAAATCACTCAGATCATACGTTTGCCATTTATGTGGCTTGAGCTATTAACCAAACAGTAGTTTTTGGGGAAGCCTAAATGTGAAAATATACTAGGGAAGCTTGTGTCTGATGGGAGAGGAGAAGTTGTCTAAGAGGGCAAGCATCCAACACATTATACTGGACTTAGTTTGGGCAAAGGCAAAGGTATATTTCTAATAAAGTTCATATATACGGGATTGCTACAGAAAAAACTACAACTTACACGTAAAGAAAACAAACTCAACAATATTATTGGCACCTCTTTAAGGGTTATAAAAAACCTCAAAGATTTCTAGAGAGCTTTATAGATTATGATGAATACTAAGGAAAAACAAAAAGTATACTTCTACTCAATCTCCATTTGTTCCCAAAGCTTCATCTTACAGATATGATGTACGTATATCATCTACCCAAGTATCCCAAAGATTACGCTCTGTTATGGGCAATTACCAGATACAAAGACATTTGCATATAAACCTATATATGTATACATAATATATTATATATCCGGCTGAACACAACCTGTAACTGCTCTTCGGTTTTCAATTTATATTTATTTATTATATGCCTGGACAAGCATAAATTCGATGTCGTAGGAGCCCATAACAATCATAATCTTTGATATAATTTCCACTTTATGGTTGGCTTGCCGGAGGGCGATAAAAATTTACACATTTATATGTTTTTATGGTTGTCGAACGCAACAACAACAAAAAAGAAAAAGAAAATAGGAAAAGTAAACAAATAAACAATGGACAGAGGGGCATCAAAGAGCAATTTCAATGCAAAAACGTCTAAGATACACATGCTAACCATTTTTCCCCATTTCCCTCGATCGAATGCAAACGCCTTCGAATGTGTTGACAATTTGTGCTCCCCTTCCCCTTCCCCTTCCCCTTCCCATTCCCCTTCACAGACAAAAACAAAAGGTTGGCAACGAAACAGAGAAGATACAAAAAGCCGGCCCGAATAACATGTAATTTGACAAAATCCATAAACCATAAATTGCTGGCCAAGTCGGCACTAAAATTGCCCCTTCCCCTGGGTATCTTCCTTGGGCATCCATGTGATCCCTCTGCCAGTGGATTTTCCGACGAAAACTGTCTCGTAATCGCTGACAATAAAAAGAAAACCAGAAAGCACATAAAATATTATCGATACCAGTGCGAGTAGTTGGCAACCCTGGCAGCCACATAAAAATCCCTCTAAGCCCATAAATCGCCATCAGCCATCAGCCAGCAGCCATCATGACCATTAGGTTAAATCAAGCCAAAGACGCGGCCCAAATCAGCATTGAATAAATAATATACTCGTATGTATTTATGTGTATTTAGTGTCCACTTTCGGGGCATTTATCATGCAATGCTTTCGCTTTCATTGTATTAATGCCCAATTAGAGAGAGTCCCTGCCCTGATTCCCAGAATGGATCCCCCAAATAGCTCCAATGAGTCGCAAATCATAAATTTGTGGCGGAAAAACGTGTATTAAATGTGAGTCTAATCAGTCTTGCTTAGTATATATTTTCTAGGCATTTGAAGTAAATTTTCAATTAAAGCTGAGGCACGACAATGTTTGGTTTTAAAATCCTGTAGGCTATCATAATAATATGGTGTCTTGCAGAAATCTCTAGGTGCTTTAAAACTCTTACAAAGGGTAATTTGAACTTGGTAACAAAATGACAATACGTTTGGTACCTCAAAAGTCTAATTTCATACTTTTTAAGATACTTTTAAAGGGTTTTAATATTGTCACTTGAATATAGGCCTCCTCTTGCTTGATCCTTGCTTCCTCAATCCTCTGTCCTTTGCCCAGATTGAAAACAGGAAGATGGCCATGCTGTACAATTTAATTATACAGTTAATTTGCCTAAATGGTTGACGGCTGCCACAGCGTTTCGAGTGTTGAAACGATTTGAGTGCGCCAAAAAAAAAAAAAGAACCGGAGCCATACGGGGGACTTCCCGTTTCTTGCCCGTGAAAGTTTGTTTGATTTTGAGGCAAGAGGAAAGGAAATACTACTGAAGGGTTTAAAGGAAGTGGACGGCAAACATTTCGGCGCTGGGCTGCATCAAGCACATGCAGAAGACAGCTTAAGCGCCTGATGCCTGGCTTTTCCTGTGTTTTCCAGCCATCGCCGCCCACCCACATCCTGCCAGCGTGCATTGGTTATTAAATTTGCGTGGAGTGTATCCCCGAGTCCTTTTGTGGGCCAGGCCGTGTGTCCTCCCGGGATAGGCGGATATGCGGATATGCGGATATACGGATATGCGGTAGCCTCAACTCATAGTTTACGGAGCTAGTTGGCCTAACTAAGTTGTGCGCCAATGCCAAAACTTCGCGCCGAACTCGAATCCCCAGGCTTACGGAAAATGCAATTAGAATCAGGCCAACTTTAGGCACTAAAGGAATATGTGAAATGAATGCCTGGCAATTGAGGATTTAATAAAAGAAAGACTTAGGTACGAGCAGCTAAAGACACCGCCAAGGTAACATACAATTGATTATTATTGAAATGTATACGCCAAAATGTTTCAACTTTACTAAGTAGCAGCTCTCTTATAATTTTAGAAAAGAAAAAAAACGAAATTCTTGTCGCCTCGATAAGGAACCTACCATAATAAGTTGATTAGAGAATTATTAATATTTAATTATCTTATAATTCCAGATAAGATGTAATAACAATACCAAGTACGGTAGAAACCTTTTTCAACGCTCATTTTTTCCGATCTACAATTCTCAGCTGGATTAAGTAAAGGTTTTTATTAATTCTGAAGCGGCAAAGTAATTCGAATTTTAATTGTAAGTTTTGTAAGCCAATATATAATATTTTCAATAGTAATAAAATAATACGTTAAACTTTTGAAGAATTAAGTAAAATCGCGAAGTAGTATTGATGTCTTGTAAGGAATCCCGACCGTAGCTGACCCTTATCTTTAAATTATCTTATCACCTTGTCCTATTAATCATGGCTCTCAGTTAACATTTAGAAATTGAAGCGAACGGTTCAGTGGATTTCGCGGTGATTCAGGCAACTACCTTCAGAATTGCATACAAAGAATTGCACAAAATACATTACTTTATTTCCTTATATAAAAGAAGATCTCTCGTTGTAATCAAAGGAAAAACATGTTCAATATGGAAAAGAAAGGCAATCACCTCTTTGATCTCGGTGACTACTGCATACTGGAGATAATGAAATACATAATTGCCGATTGCGAGTTGAGAGAGGAGACGCCTGGCAATCCACTAAAGTATGAAGATATAGAAAACTTCGCAAAGGCTCACGAATATATAGGGGAACTCCTGAGAACTTATTTTAGACACATTTTCTACCGCCGCGAACTGACTTTAGTGGCCCAACTTCGTGTCCTGACAATAGATTTTGGGCAGCTGCAATCGACAATCGCAAAAAAGAAGGAAGGCGAAGCTTACTGGAGACTCTTCGCCAAGGCTATCAGAGACAATAAAGCTTTAGAGAGGGTACAACTGAACTATGACCCAGCGTCGTCTTATACCGACTTCCCGAAACATTTTCAAATGCTTAAATGCGCCCTTTCAAATAAACAGAGCCTGCGAAACATCAAGCTGGCCTTAAATGGTTTGTTTCATCAAATAGTAATAATAATACTT
>JAEIIG010038516.1:0-110080 GCA_018904695.1 Drosophila parvula | reverse complement strand
AACAAATTAGTAATCACTTGCAGGAACCCTTCTAATATCTGTTAACACCTTTATATATTTCACTAATAGCAAAAATTACGTTTCCTTCAATAAATTGGACTAGATAAATATTATTTTAACTGATAAATATGATATGGCATTTTTTCGTGTGTCCCTCTAGCAGGGATTTTGGCTTTTTAGTCTCTAGAGTCTAGACCATTAGTCATAATCCAATTGATATTAGTCATGCGGCAAAGATATAGAGAGATATATGGGTGATATCTGTAACTAAATTGCTTGGCGTTTCGAAAAGGCCGTCCACACATTTGCATCCATCAGATACACTTATTGTAAGTGGCCGTCGAACGGCCAGATAGAAGCGGCTCAGATATAGTGTAATTAACATTTTCGCCGTTGATTTTCTCAGCCTTCGCTGCGCATTTTGCATGTTTGCTATTTTCAATACAACAACAATTGCAGCAGCATCAGCAGCAGATAAAAAAGAAATAAAAATCATTTGCGCCGGTTTCTTCAACGAGACTGCGATGCGATGCTGCTGCTGCTGCTGATGCTGATGCGAAGCTGATGCTCCCACAACGAACTTCAGACCGCAGAAACCTGTGCGGCAACTCATCCGCCGAATGAAATGCTAAAAGCTACTCACAGATACACACTCACATGGCTGCATTTGTTTAGCTAATATGAATTAATTTACAATACTGCAGACGCCTCCGAGCGAGGGGCCACCACCAACGCCTCCAACTCGTTGGCGTCTGTTGAACTTTTGCGTTTCTGTGCCGCATGTTTTATTGTATTTTATTTTTGTACACTTGTACTTGTATCTGTAGCTGCCGTAGCTGCATCTCAATCCGTTAGCTGCATCTGCCTCTGTATCTCTTTTTCGGCGGGCATCATTGAAGCATTCAATGTCTGGACACTGACCGCATGTACATCTATATACCCACGGATATCTGGCGTGGCTATATATATAAAAACGATTTGGCAATGCATGCAAAGAAGCGTAACGCAAACGCAAAGAAAGTGCAGCGGCTCTTGTTATGATTGCTCCGTCTGAAAAGTGTTTGAAGCCTGCGGAGCGGCCAGGTGATATAACAAGTTCACATAATTTGCTGGCTTTTCTTTTCGGTTTTTTTTTTTGTTGTTAGTTGTTGTTTTCTTGTTTTTTTCACTCTCGCTCCATTCCCCACATTTCGCCACATGTATTTCCAGTAGTATATGCATAAAGTCAGCAAACAAAACCACTGGCAGGCGGTGACCAAATCGCAAACAGCCTCACGACTCGAGGGATAATTGCTGATGGCAGCTAATCAAAATTATTCCCAGGCGGGTGCCTCAATTATAAGGCATAATTAATAAATGTTTTGCCGGATTAGTCAGCGCCAAGGGAAAATTCAATGCACAGGAAGAAATATATGTTGATTTTAGTGGGGGAAGTAACTTATTTTAGTAATAGAAATTAAACTCAGGGTTTTAGGAGCTAGAAATGTTGGTATTTATATTTACTTAGCCATTATTTATTATACTAAAGGAGATAGCGGGTTGTGAAATGGGATTACAATTAATAAATATGCATTTAAAGCTTAATAAACCTCTTTAAATTAATTTGTTTACAAGCCACGTGTCAAAAATAAAAGATTTACTTAGCCCCTTTATTTCTGGTACATATTATTTCCATTTATATTATTTTGCAACATCCTAAAACCCATTTGAGTTCCTTATTTTTGGTAAACAAAAAAAGTTACACCCAATTGCACCTGCAATGGCAATGTCGCTGACTCTCTGCCAGCAGCGATTGTCCCCTAATAATACAGGTAAAATTCATTACACGAACTAACTGGCTAACTGCGGGGCTAACTGCTGGCCAACTGCTGGCCATTATGCAAAGTCCAAGTCCAAGACAGAGCCATTCAGCGGCGGCACGTTTCGAGGAAGTTGATTGTCACAAAACCTCTCATAATCATAACTGTGTTTGCTGCTGCCCCATCAACAGGTAACCGGCGACTACAATGGCAGCAGCAGCAAACCAACGACAACAGCCACGACGGTCAGGTTCAATGGGGGAAATTATGGACATTGCAGCCGCAACGAGACTGAAAAAAAAAACAATAAACCAAATATTGTAAAACTCGAATCAAACTTGGGCAAGAGCCTGGGCCAAAAGTGTTTGAAATTAGCCCCTGATTATTGCCATTTACTATTGCGCCTTTGTCAGATTTTATGTCTCCACCACAAATGTTTAGGTTGCAATATAAAAAAACCAATGACAAGAAAATTAAAACAAAATATTTTAAAGCCGCTTTAAATATTTCCTTCACTTTTGAGCTTTATTTCGGGCAATATATATTTTTCAGTGCAGCCGTTTACTGCTGCAATTGAGAATTGGCCAGTTGAATAATTTCCAGCGGACTTTGGCTACGAAAAAAAGAAATCAAAACATAAATATAAAACCAAAAGAAAGACACAATCAACGTGGGGTGTGGAGAGGTAGAGATATTTCGCATGTTGTCCATGGTCCAGTGTTTTGTTTATTAACTAATTAGCCCTAATGCTTAATGCTCCACATATTTTCCATCTTAGTTGCGAGTGCGTAAGCCCCTCGGTCTGCCATGATGACATGTTTGCTGCTCCCATTTGGTTTTCCCACCTGCCAATCTAGCGATCTGGGATTTCTCAAGAATTGCGGTTGTATCTGCGAGATGGCAAAAGCGAAAGTATAGCTGGGATCCATTAGCGTTCTAATAGACACGTCAGTTCTGAAGTTCAAGGCCGTGCTTGAAGAGTGGCGAATTGAAATTAATTACATTGAACGCGCCTCGAGTTCGAGTTCTCTCGGGGCGTGTTTTCAGTCTGCCCCATTAATGACTTTGGTATGGGATCTGTTTTAGATTAGCAGTTCCTTTAATTCACAATTGAATAGATTGAGTAATTTGGTTCGCACATCTCGGAGGGGTTTCTTTGGGGTTTGTTATAATTTTTGTAAGGCTTATAGCTCAAGAATATAATGAAATGAGCATTTGCTTAGTATTTAAACCATAAAATAATAATGGCGCTTTTAGAAAGTAGTATGATTTTTAATTGTATTATTTTTTTATGGTGTAATTTCCGTTTGAACGGCAATAACTATATTTCTTAAGCCAAAAATACTTAAAGTCGCCATCATATTTCTTTAATAATCGCTTAAAATTTTATTAAATCGGTTTTAATGATTAGATTTATGTATATATTTATACCAATTCATTTATAGTTTATTTATAGTTTTGTATTAATCAAACCAAGTCACACCAAGAGCAGTCCAACTTCGGTTTAGATTTCTGTTTGGTGGTGCCCTATTCCTCTTGGGATTTTTGGGAGTTAATTGGCGCACATTAGCTCCGTGTGCTTAAAGTTATTTAATAGATGATTAAAGACTTCGAGTGACTGACATCACCAGCAGGCCAGGCCGCCAGCATTAACGCACACCCACAATTAGCGGGCAGTCGACTCGAAAACCGTTGGGATTAATTCATCGCACATTCACATCGTCATAAAAATTATAACCATCGTTTACGTTGAGTCAACAATGGGCAGGTATTAGACCATAAAGTCCAGCTCCAAAGCCGGAACTTGTCCGCCAGATGATTTGTAAGTTTCGGCCGTACTTTTGGATTGTTTTTCGCGGCTATCAAGATCAGATCGGATCGGATCGGATCGGATCGTTGGGAGTTACGTGTGTCCGCTGCATTTTGGGCTTTAAGCGCGGAAGTGACTGTGAACTTGACATTGAGGGGGCGTGCCCTCCGGCGGCAAAGAAATGCAAATTTCTGTCCGTTCTCACATAAAAAAGTGAGAGATTGGCAGCGGAAGGAAGTAGAAATCAGCAAACGAATTGGAGGTGGTTAGTAATATACTTGAGTTATTAATCTAGTTGGGAAATTAAGCTTAGAAAGAATATAAATTTGGTTTATTTATTTCAATATTTTAATAGGTAAACATTCTACAAATATATTATTCTTATTATTTGTTTAAAACACGTTTTTTAACAAATAAACACTCCGTACAAATATTTCAAAGGGTTTCATGTCTTAAAACGTCTTAAAAATTATACAAATTGATTAAAAATCAAGCAATATTTTTTATTCTCTGTTTTCCGCCGTCGTTTCTGGGAACCAAGTCTAGAATGGGCCATAAAATATCTTGATAAGAAATGTTTATGACACAAATTAATGCATCGCCTCATGTCATAAAGCCATAAAGTTAGAGCGACATTGTACAGGGAATCGTTTTGTAGAAGAATTTTCAAAGATTTGGTTCCATTTAGGGTTTTTCTGATAAGACCAATTAATGCAGTTAATGCCATTATGTATTTAACGTGATTGTTCCAGGTCAAATACATTTTTTACAGTTTACATCTTTATAAACTTGTTACCTCATTTATTTTCAGGATAATATGTGAACATTAAAATAAATATTTAATCTGCTTAAAGATTTCATAACCTTTAACATAAATAGTTTAAGTTATAGAAATCCATTATACTTTTAATGCTCGCCTCGTTAGGAGTGAAGTGATTCAAAGGTAACCCCATGGTGGCACTTTGGAATTTAAAGCAATAAATAATAACATCAAATCCGAAATGATCTTGTTCGGTCTTCGTGTTCGTATTCCTCGACGGGTGTGTGCGTAATTCAATTGAAATCAATTGCAGTGCCTCCGCTTACAAATTACCAATTCACGCCAACCTCAAACATCAAGTGGCAACAAAGAAAATGGAAATGGACAGGGGGACAGTTGGACAGGGGGGGACAGAAAAACCCAAAGAGCCAAGAGCCAAAACCAAGCAAGCCAAATCCGCTTTTGTCCAATTGTTGCGCACTTGAAGCATGAAGCGTGCCCATGGAGCACTGGCTGGCACTAGCACCTGACGGAGTGGAATTGCTGGACGGATGAACTCCTCCGCCACGGACCGGCCAATTGGGCATGGCTGGCTGCATTAGCGGACCCCGTGGAACGCCGCCACAAAAGAAATGCTGACTCGGACTTGGACTTGGCTCGCCAGATGGGGTTGCAGATGGGGCTAACACCCCGATTCAGTCCGATTTCGGGGCTAGCGGGCTCATTAATTTCAGTTCAAGGCATCGAAACATTATATTTTTTCCTCTCTTATTTTAATCTTTACGCAAACTCGCTCGTTCCGTTGCCGATTTGTAACAATAAAAGATGTGGAGTGGAGACGCGAGACAAAAAAAAAAAACATAAAAATAAACAACTAAGGGCAAAACTAAATTCGCAATTTTGTTACAATTTTCATTGTGTTGGGTGCAGTTGAAGTCCGAAGGCAAGATCTCTACCCACCGCGGACACTCCCAGGCCAACTATTAATTATCACAATTCAGCAACAGAGTCTGTTTGTTTTTTTCTGGCTTGGCTCGGACCGCCGCCCTATAATTACCCGAGCGGTTCGCTTTAATTGCCACAGATTTATTAAATGGGTCAGTCGCAGTTGGTTATTTGGTGTTTTTTTTTTCATGTCTTTTTCGGGTCTCGTTGCTGTTGTGAACTTGAAAATTGAAATTGTGACCATTTGGGAGTACAATGCAAGGGTATGCCGAGATCATGACTGTGTACTTAACTGGGCGAGTTCAGCGTTTTTTAATTAAAGTGGGAGAGTATCGTTTCGTTTCGCTTAATTCAACTGAAGTGGGAGAGTTCTTACCTCTCTGGTTATCTGGCTTCCATTGATTGTACTCTTATACTAGGGCTCAAGGTCACATTATCAAGGAAATCTACACGAAGAGAAAGAATTTCCGATTTATTTTGGTGAGTTACCCCCTAATCTGTTGAGACATTTTATATGAGTCATATATTTTACCTTAACAAAGAGTACACGCGCCTTTTAATATTTTATTAGTTGTTTTATAACTTTTTAAACTTCACCAACTCCTTATTTTAGAAAATAATTAAAAAGAATTCACACTTTTTTCCAACTTGATGCTAGATTTCATAGGTTAAGGGTATTTTGCAGTCAGTTATCTCCGCTATATTTTCTATTTTTGTCTGATAAAGTTTAATCGGCATTCAATGGACATCGATTAGAAGCTTTTATCATTTTAGAGCAAAATAAATGCGAGTAGACTTCAAGTCGCTTTAGTTGCGTTTTTATGTTCATCCCAATAAAACCGAAATGGAATCAGCTCTATCAATTACCCTCACTCTTCTGGGTCTGCTCTTCTGCATTTTCCTCAAGGTGAGCTTCGAGTAAATAAATATAATTATAATAATATATATAATATACATATGTGTGTTTCCCCTACAGATTGCCCAGGTGTCCGCACGAAGGTATCGCAGAAGTAAGTGTGTTTTAAGTGTTACAACACTAGCCTAAGGGAAAGATTAGATAGTAATAAATATCCATTGACTTGGAGGCTCGCCAAAAGCATCAGTTGTCATAAAATACTGGCCAGCATGGATTCGGCTACAATTTTCTTGTCCTTAATCGTGAGTAGCTATCATTACATCTCGATCGGAAGCTAGGTTTCCTCTCTATCACCATATCAAGAAGGCCAGAGCCAGAGATCACCAGAGCAAGAAAGGAGATGAACAGAACTAGAGTGTTCGAAATTAATACATAATAATATTAAGACTTTAATTAGATAAAGCGTAGAGGTAAAGGTCTGTCTACAACACCTTAACTTATACAAAAATCTAAGAATTCTTGTAAAGATTGCATGGTGGTCCGCAATGGTAAGCGATTCTTGGTTGAGGCATTCGACTGCAGTTTAATGACTCTCGATAAAACAACTGATAAGATATGGATAAACCGATATGGTAGAATTGAATCACTGGCTCAAAAATAGCCAATTTAATTCGTTTTAGTTGTCTTGAAATACTTGCCTTAGTCGGATCTCGGCAGCCATGGGAGCTGGATTTGGTACATTCGCCCTAGTGGGGGTAATTGCGTTCGCTACAGTGTGTGTGAGTGGCTTTCGTTTTAACCCAATTGGAAAAATAAGACAAACAGAATTTTCTTTCTCTTAAAATAGATCATTTCTAAAATCTACAACCACTCCAAGCTAAAGAACCAGTCGAGTAATAGGGACACATCGACAGTGGTCCAGACGATCACCACCGAACCTAGCGTGGGTGAGTCGGATATATTACATTGCCAATAAGGCTTTAAACTTTTTCGTTCTGTTATCTTTTCTAACGTACTTGTTATAATCAAAGTGTTATTTAACTTTTGCCTATTAAAAACAATTGATAAGTTATGCAAAAGCAGCAATCGAATCAGTAGTGGCTGCTCAATTGCCATTAGCTGACTTTCAATACTTGCCGCGAGCTGATCGCTATAGTCGTGGTAGCTGTCTTCAGTGCGTTTGCCATCCACATCTTTTTCTTTATAATTGTTGTTCAGCTTCTCTGAATTCTGCCTTCGCTTCCAAGATAGAAAGGTTTCCCACAACATTGCATAAATATTCTAAGAGAGAATTTACGACTATTGGCAAAAAAAAAGCGATAAGATATGGATAATCGAGCCACTGGATCCGAAATCGAACGGTAGGCAGTCAGTTGACCTGGAATACTGGTCAGGGACGCATAGCCGTAGCCATGGGACTGGGATATAGTCTGATTGTGTTTGGGGTGATATTCGGCATCATCATCATGTTCGTGAGTTACTTCCTCTGAACGTTAATTAAAAGTTTCCAGTAAAAGGATATTTTTAATCCAAAACAGATCTTGATGGATGCCTTTAAGAAGCACAGGCTGAATCAGGAGAGAACCATCATCGTCACAGGTAATCAAAGCTGGACTTTGTATAGTAATTCATTTACTTAGCTTGAAGTGTTTTCACTCATTGATGAAATATTCCTTATCTAATCTTAATTAGGTTTCTACAAATTAGTCATCACAGTGAAGAAATCATACATAGCTATAAACAATCACATGGGAAACGGTGGTTATAAATAATAATCATTTCCGTTTCGAGCCCCCTTCAATCTAAATATTTAAAGGTTTTGAACACACTATAATCTTTTTAACAAGGTCAGTTCGCTCCCGTCTCCTCTGGCTCTATATTTTCTGTTTTTGGTAAAAGTTGTTATCCAAAATACAAAAGGAAAAATTCTTAAAACAAGAAAGGAGAGAACGCAAAATGACCAATTTACAAATCGCGACAAAACTTCTTTCGTTAATTGATCGAAAACAATTGGAGAGAGATTATCGACGCGGTGGCCGAATGTAAACAAAGGCTTTAGGTGCTCTGTGTGATCAGCTCTGCTCTAGAGATTATAGAATCAGTCAGACTGGATTTCTTGGAATTCATGGGGTGGATATATTTATAAGAGTGTAGAAGTATAAGAGCATTTCTATGCTTGGCTCCCCTTTTTACAATTGTTTGCTTATATTTTTGACCGATAAGGTTTAATCGGCTCTCAACGGAGGCCGATTAAAGTATTGCTTTCAGCAATCAGGCGTTGCTTTGTTTATCATCTTGAAGGGGAATAAAAGCGGCTGCGTTTTGGGGAATCGACTTTTAGTCGGCACTTAGTCGTGAGCACCCAGTAAACAAACGCAAAATAATGGCTGTAGCTTTATATATTGCCCTGGTCTTTCTCGGTCTGGGCCTGTGCGTCCTCATCAAGGTGAGTACGAAGGAGGGGCTCGAGATTGTCTAAATAACTTATAAAATGCTTCCCCAAAAGATTGCCCAGATGTCCGCTCGCAGGTCCAACCGTCGAAGTAAGTTTTTCTGTGTGCTTTGATCTAGAAATGTGTGCTGTTTTTTTTTTCGTGTTACGACAAACTCCTTGCTAAAAAAGGGGAGATAAGATATGGATAATAACTAATCGAGTCAGCGGCACCGAAATAACCATCGACAGGGCGCAATAGCCAGTCAGTTGTCATAAAATACTTGCCGAGCACGGATTGTGTGTAGTCGCCATGGGCGCGGAATTGGGTTCGTTTTCCGTGGTTTTGCTAATCATCTTTATAATCATGGTCGTAAGTTATAGTAACTCCTAAGCGGAAGCAGTCACTACAGGATTTTCTTTTCTCCCAAAAAAAAAACACAGTTCTTTGTGAATGCCTACCACAAGGTTAAGCGAACTGGCCGGCAGCGAGATAACAGAGCCAGGGCGGCGGAGACCAGGAGGACCAACGTCCGACGTAATGGTGAGCCGGATCTGTAAAATGCACAAATATAGGCTTAGCTAAGTAAAAGTTCGTAACTGGGAGCACATGCCGCTGGGAGCTTTATGGCCCTTTTGCTATAATTAGCTCTGATTTCCTTATCTCTGATAGCTCAGAGCAACGAATTAACCAAGCCGGGCCAAGTGATGGGGCCAGCGTGATGCAACGCGGACTTTATCTTTGTTTATCGTAGCGTTATCTTCCGTTGGTACTGAGGTTTATTTTCGTATTCCCGTGGGTCTCCGCTCATTTGTAATTCCACATTTCCCAGCATCGGTTAGCCATGAGTTTCGTAGAGTACTATTACTTTATATCCTTTATCCTGATCTTCCTCATACTGATACGGGTGAGTTTGGCCGCTCAACAGCTGCCCCCGGCTCCTTGGCTAATGGTTTTTCTCTATAAAGGCCTATGTCTGTCCCAATCACAAGTGGAAGTGCGTTTGCTGCGTGGGCTACACCCGGGAATCGGAGTCGGGTGAGTTTTTTCTGCCGGGACATAGTAGATCGAGTAACTCCGCTCCAGCAGTCAGCTTTTTAAATCGTGTTTTGCCTCTTTTCCAAAATTAGAATGTTATTATACAACTAGAGCCTTCAAATCGAAATCTAGACCAGAAGGCTATTGGGATTTATAGAAGAGGAGCTGAGTAGGCTGCGTGCAATGTACGGGAAATTCTGGGTCCTGGGCTTTATCATGGTGATCGTGATGTCGCTGGTCGTGCGGGTACGTTCCACCCACAACGTTATCCATACTTTAACGTCTTCCCCATCCAAGGAGATCTATTTGTACATCAAGCTGAAGGTCGATGAGTGGAATTTGCGGGTCTACGCCCGCCTTGTGCGCCAAGAGATGATGTTGCGCCGGGCCATCGAGGGTAAGATCCCAATCCACATCCCTTTGCTCACACCTGGCTGAAAGAAAAGCTGCAAAAGCTCTGCCCGATAAGATAATACCTGTTGTTCCGTGGGGGTAAACAGCGGTATAAAAATAATGGCAACTTTGTAAGATATGAGCTTAATTGGCATTCTACGTCGTACCTCGCAAAGTAGCGTCAGTTGAAGTTAATCCATCTCAGACTCGGTTTGTTTCTCTCTTCTCCAACCATGGAACTTTTTGACATCTTCTACATATCCTTGCTGTGTCTCCTAGTGACCGTTGTGAGTTTTTTGTAAAGTAAACTAGAAAAATGGCTTTCTGAAATCAGGAATGTGTGCTCAAAGAAGGGCTATATACTCTTAAGTTTAAGAACATGTTCCAAAGTTCTTTATGATATTTGCCTTGAGTTAAAATTGGAATACTTCCACACTTTAATATTTTATTATTTTCACATTGTAACCGCACAAGTTACCTAAGTTCCTAATTACCCTTGATCAAGGTGATTTCCCCGAGTTGAATGTTCAATTCAAGATCCATAGTTCAAGAGCTATATTCCTGATTTGGCAGGCTACTTTTTAACCAACTCCTCCTCTTAACATCCACCAATCTCTGTGCCCCGACAGCTGTGCTACAAGAGTCGGAAAAATATAAACTCCGGGGAGTACGATGCCGAGAGCTATGTGGCGGAGGTCGGTTCCCCAGGTGCGTAAGTGCTACTGTACGTTGTAATCTAGCGGTTGCGTGTGGGCTCTAATCGCAGACTTGTCCGCTAAATGTGATAAGTGATAAGGGGCTGGTGGTGGTGTTCGATTCTGGTTTGTTTGGCGATTAGACCGCTGGCAATGACTGGTGTTGCCTTTGCCATTTCAGCGGGTCTTCTTGCGCGCGGCGAACGGTGGAAACTTTTGTCTTGTCGTCCCTTGTCTTTCGGCATTAACTGATTCCGTGATTCGAGATTCGGAATGGCCTATTACGCCATTATGCTGATCGGTTGGTTCCTCATTTTTGCCATAATATCGATTCTGGTCCGAGTAAGTCAGCCGTCATGAGACCTCTATCTCCCTCTCAAGAGCTTTTCTGATCCCAACGATCTCTGTTTAGGCCTGTTGTCTCTGCGCCAGGCAGAAGACTCCGAGTCGTGGCCGTGTGCCGGGTCCTGGTCCAGATCCAGCAGCAAACCGTCAGCCAGGACGTGTGCTGCAGAGCTTCAGAATCGATCCGTCGGGAGTGAGCTTGAACACAGGTGAGCAGCCAGTTAGCCAGGTGAACACTCGTGAGTCAGCCGCGTTTTCCGATAAGGTTATCTATTAGGTTCTTTTTTCGCTTTGCCCATCGACAGTGTTCAGTGTTGGCCGTGCGACATTTACAATTCATTTATTTAGATGCTCGGTCGCGGTTTGTGTCATGTAAATATTCCACAAAATGGGCAACCAGTACCCTTGGGGCGAGACCGGTGTCATGCTACTTGGCTTTCTGCTGCTCGTGTGTTTTGCCATCAGTGTGAGTTGTCATCGGCTTAGTTCTTATTCCACGGAAGTGAAACCGCCGGATATTTCCAGAGAATCGTAGCCGATAAGCGCCAACGGCGGACCAGATCGATGGTTAGTCCTCCCATGAGCAGATATAGTGCCTCCTACCCGTCGTCGCCGGTAGTTAGTAGTCGTTTCAACAGGACAGCAGGTGAGCAGCTCAGGAAACTAGGTTCTCTAGGCTTTAAATTAACCTAAAATTGTCTTAAAAGCACCTACACTTCTCTTAACATTCGATATTATTAATATTTAATTGTAAAATTGTGCACATCAAATTAATTTTCACTCTATTTAACGTATGCGTGATGTGCCTAAGGCGTATACGTAATATTTTCACCTGGGCTACCCTTATTTTATTAATGTTGCTCTTTGCTGCAACTCCATATATTTGGAAAACGTCGTTCCAGATAGGGCTTAGTATACACTTATGAATGGCCACTTTACTGTGCAAGGACAATTTGTTTTTTGATGCAAGCAGCCATGCCAACTTTCTACTCTTAGCCAAAACAGAGTGTTTTACCTCAGGAGTCTATCAAGTGTTACGCCAAGGTATTTGTGGGAATTCTTGTGCTCCAGATAGGAGCCCTGCATAATGATGCCTTCACAGGATAAAGGCCTTGTAGTGAGGGTGACATTAGCGCATTTGTTGACGCCTATATTCCACTTCTGGGCCCATTCCTCAAAGCTGCACACATACTGTTGAAGGGCTTCAGTAGCTATCAGTTATAGATAACGTTAAAAATGTGACAAGCTTCTTAAGCTAGCAAATGACGACTTTTATTATAATATAGAAACGAAATATGGAATCAGCCATTATTTATAAGTCTAATTGCAATGAATGAAATGAATATTTTTCTGTGTACACAGCATTTAATTACATATATGTAATATTGTGTTATCTAATCTAAGCTAGGAAATTGCCAGGGTTTCATTGTCTGTAATGGAAACGATATTGGATATTGGAAAAAACGCAATCAGAGATTTTCTAGAGTTTATTTCTGGAAAAAAAGATCCCTTTGGTAACAGAGAAATTGATTGTGAAAGATTTTGAGTCCTTTCCTTCTGTAATGCTTATATAATTTGCTGTAAAAACATTGCACATATATTATTTATTTATTATATATCTTGTATATATTAAATATTTATTCGGCACTCAGCAGAACACCATCATTTAGTGTTATTTTTCTTATAAAATGTAAGTCAATTAAGCCAAGAACTTTTTTTCTAGTTTGTCTCGAATATAATGCCGCCAAAAAGTATGCAATAATTTCGCTTATAATTTCTATTATCGCATTCATACTTATTATTGTTTTTACATTATCTTTAAATGATTTTAGCTTAACAAATAATATAGTTGATATATAAAATATATTTCCTTGATGAGTACACATACCAAAACCTTAATATGACACCCACATTGTCTACGGTGTCACGTGCCCGCCTGTGGCTTTATTCAAAGTGCAATTACGCGCATATCTGTCGGATAGAGATACAGTTACTGTATCTCGGTATGACATTAGAATAACTGAGAGCGAGCGGGAGAGAGCGTTGGCGGCTTCGTATCTTATCGAAGACCGTTTGCCGCCCGCTTATCACATGGCCCTTGACACACCTGTTCGCCGCTCCCCCAGCCGCTCTCCCGCCAGCCGCCGATAAGTCTTGGCCAAAAGCCAACGGCTGGCTATGATGCGACAGTTGGCCTAAGGCCTCTTTATGGAGCGAATATCTTTGTCGGTGCTCGCGTATCCACGTGGATCTGCCGGACAGCCGGACGCACGGATGAACATGTCGCACATACCGCCCTACCTGGTGTTCTTCTTCCTGGCCTTCGTCTCCTGCGCGATCACCTTCTGCTGCCTGAGATTCTGCATTTGGGTGTGCTTCGAGGCCAGGGACACCAGGACGCGGCGGCGACGCAGACATCATGGTAGGTTAACTTATATTTCGGGTGGCTATCGAGTCGGGTGTATATATATATTAGATACTTGGCCAATCAGGC
Source organism: Drosophila parvula (assembly GCA_018904695.1). NCBI lineage: Eukaryota > Metazoa > Arthropoda > Insecta > Diptera > Drosophilidae > Drosophila > Drosophila parvula. The sequence goes on along the minus strand of JAEIIG010038516.1, from coordinate 96,513 downwards.
TATCGCCTTGGCCCAGATAAGATTAGTGGAAATTTTGCTCCGGAGAGTGCTCAGTGTTAGCTCGCCACTCAAGTGATTCGATTGTGTTTGTTTTTTTCTTTCTGGCGCGGTACCATGGACTACTTCATCCTCTACGTGGGGTTGTTCTTCATCTTCTTCCTGATCATGCCCATGGCCTATTTCGTCCTGCAGGTACACCTAGCCCTGTCGGGAATCAATGATTACCCCGGCTCTTCCTCGCTTAACAGCCTCTGGGATATAATTAGCATTCGGTTAACGCTACAAATAATCATATTTGCTATCAAAAGGTTATTTAATATTGACATTTTTTTTGATGAAATGAAGTCAATTGCGTTTCTTGATACGCTGGGCTCTGAACGAGCTCTTTTGCTGGGCTTTGTGTGTCACAAAATGAGATTTTACTTAATGCAAAACAATGATGAAATATGGTAAATAATCCTAAAGGTTCCTTTTATATCTTTTGTGTCAGTTAATGATGGTAAATTATATTCACTCACTTTTCTAATGAGGGGAAAACCCTGAGATAAGCACAAAGTGTGAAGTGATAAAGTTCTTGATTAAAACCGAAAGCTGTTAAGCGAGTACTGCTGTACCTTTCTACCTCTACATTTTTTTTGTGCCTTTCCCCAAAAGTTTCTACTCTGGATTCTATTGAACAAGTGTTGTGGTACGAGTCCTCGAGGCGTCTTCGAGGACCCTGTCCGGCGGCGACGTCAGCGCCAACGACGTGAGCGTCAGCGTCGCGTTGGTATGTACGACGACTTACATGTATTGATTGATATGCTGTGACTATGTGTGGGTGGGTGGGTTTGATGATCAAGTGGCGTTCATAAATCCATAAAGCTAACAAACACTCAAGTTTGTTTTGTGGACTTTCGCGATAAGCCGTAATTTCAGCTGGTGCTTTGCAGATATTGCAAATCAGTTTTCTGGGGGGTCAGTCTTCTAAAGAGCTTGTTGCAACATGGATGCGAGCCCACTGGTTACCTTCTTCGTTCTACTGCTGATTGGCTTCGTGGCTTATGCGGCCCTTCAGGTGATCATCTCAAGCAATAGATACTCTCGAGTACACTTGTGGTAACCATTGTCTTTTCCTTTGTTTTCCCCCAAAAGTTCGCAGTTATTTGGGCGCTGAAATGCTGCTGCTCCCGACGTCGAAACTCCATGGACGTCCATGGCTTGTGTAAGTTTCACTGCACTCTGCCTTATTATATAGTAGCTATAGCGTCATATATATTGTATATCTGATATATGGAGCAACTTTTATGGGTATGACCAACAAACATGGCGTACAATCTAATCTCGGACGACTAATCAATTGCGTGCCAAATGGAAAACTAGGGGCTATACTAGGACCCAGTAAGCGTCGTTGGTGGCTGTAGTTTGGCTTTGATTACGGCCCAAAATGCACGGAACGGAGCCGGCTCTTAACTGGGAGAGCGGATTCGGTATTGAAATCGCCATCTACCTGGCCCTGGTCTTCTTCTTTTTCTGCCTCCTGCCGCTGGCTTGCTACTACATACGGGTGGAGAGCAAAACTCTGGGCAAGATCTGCCAGCCGCGATGTCGACGTCGTCAGGGAAATCGCCAGCAGAACCCATCTCATCACCAGTCTTGGCGATACCCCATCGGAATTGGTAACGTGTGCCAAAATACGACTAAAAAAAAGTGGGCTGGGTGAGCTAGGCAGGGCCTATCTAATCGTTGTGGTTCGGTGGCAATTATTTCGGCAAAAACAGTCTTCGTCGCAGTCGCAGAATGGCTTTCATAGCTAATCTGAGCGTGGCGCTAGGCTTTGTGTTCGCCATCGCCATCGTCAGCCAGCTGATATACGTAAATATCCCTTCGAGCAGACATTCGGCCGGAACCCTGAGACCCGCCATTGATTTATTTTCTATATCTATCCGTCTCCGATAGCTGGCCAAGCGTGCACACGACTCAAGGGCTCGGATCCGTCGGCAGAGACAAAATGGTACTGGGGTGGAAAATATTCGATTAGACAGAATTTGTCATCACAAGTCGGCTATCAGCGTGACATTCCCAAAGTCAACTATCTTTACAACCCAACAAAAATTTATTGTGATGAAGTGATCATTATTGAAATCTCAAAACAAATTTGTGTATTTCACAACAAAAGGAAGACACGTCACGCGTCAGCGAAAGTGTTTCATAGCATGAGTTGTGATTTTTAAGCAACTTTAAAGTGAACGAATCCTTTTTTGATGCTGTCAATATTATATTTGGTATTGAGATGAAAGTGAAAGTAATGTTCAAGAAATTTGATACCAATTGTGAGCTGAAAACGTAATAATTGGTGTTAGCCAATTTATTTAACCTCCAATTAAAGAAAATAATGGTTAAAAGGAAGATTAAGTTTTGTTGATTGTCACCGGATTTGTGATTTTAACCTTAATATATTCTTATTTTTGACTATTTATCACATAACATATACATAGTGGGACGTTGGCAAAATCATTTAAAGTAAATTGGAAAGATCCAAATCTTCCCAAATCTTTTCTTTATAGATCTCTAACCATTTCTTCCCTGATTTCTTTCAGACCGGCAGGGCAATGTCTTCAGCGCAGAGGAGCGGCCGAACAACCGCTATGGCGATATATTCTTCATTGAGCCGGGCAGTGAGGAGGCCAATCGCATCCGCGATCAGCTGGAGAAGGATGAAAAGGATCTGCCCAGCTACGATGAGGTGATGCGCATGTGCAACTTGACCACGCCCACCGCCGCCGCTGCGGGAGCGCCAGCAGTCACAGGAGTGCCACTGTCACCGCTTGGCGAAACCGCCGCTCCCATTGGAATTGCGGCGCTCCCAGCTCCACCGTACTCGGAGACAGATCCAAATGCCGGATCAGCCACAGTCATCACAATGGAGCCAATCGAGCCATCCACCTCGCGTGCCGCCCAGAACCCGATCAGTCCGGCCTCAACGGCAGCACCGACAGCGGGTTATCGGCCAGAGGCCTCCATCGTCCTGGCAGCGAACGTTGCCAGCGTTTGAGACCGTGCGAGGGATGGAACTGAAGCATTCGCCGTGCCACTCTTCTGGGCCACACAGATGCCAGTTTGTGTGCGCTTTCCCTACAGAAATGAACCTGTGTGATCTTATTGAGTACATATCTAGTTAAGGGCTAGCAATTAAGTGTGAGAGCTATTGTAAATACATATTTATAGAAACTAGGTTTGCAAATTAAAGTGAGTGAGTTAATAGAAATGGAACAACGCCTTTTAAAATATGATATTATGGGAGGGAGGTATTGAAATGAAACTTAATGTGGGTTGAAGAAGGATTATTTGAAGTCAGCTTGTGTGTCAAATATTATATTATATGGTTAATTGGCAAACAAATTTAAATAACGCTGACTTTTTATTGAATATTTTGTTTTTTTTATAAAAATAACGAATCACTTGAGAGATGCCTAGTATGTATGACAGTTCGAATTTTTAAACGTTTGTGTCATACGTTATCGGAGTCAAGATGTCTATCGGAGTTAGTGTTACCATTATGAACACTCTTATAACGCTTATATTCATGAAAATAAAATACAATTGAAGTTTGTAATCATCTAAAGGAGCATCAATTATAAACAATTAAATAAATATTCAATAACAAGCAAAGTACTGAACAAGTAAAATTCTGACTTCAATTTACAACCGATTGTGAATTTACTGCAATCGATATACGTTGGTTTCAGTGTTACCGGGTCTCGCCAATATATAGCGTTCACACTTTCTGGAAAAATATGAGCTTTTAATTTTATTTAAAAAGAAAAGTAAACCCGTATTTGCCGTTACCTAAAAACTTAAGTATATTGCCAGGGTCCCAGCAAGCAATTTGAGCGTTTTCTGACTGTTTTCTGATGGTATTTTATGAGAATTTACAATCATAAAGTGTGCAGAAAAGAGTCCGAAAAGAGTGTTTTTTTCTTTGAAAACGGTCGCTCTTTAAGTGGGCTATTTCTGAGTCAAATCGGACTGTTTTCTGCTTATTTCTGAGCCTACTTAGAAAACACTCTTAAGAAAGACTCTTTTCAGACTCATAATTAGGAGCGCTCCTAACTTTGCTTGCTGGGTATAAGAAAATCCAACAACCCACACCAACATTTCCACACACTTAAACTGCATATGTATATTTGCTTTAGGCATAGTTTCACAAGATTTTTTGTTTTTTTAAGCTTACGGTAGACAAATTGTATTTATTGTTATAAGTTATCAATACGTGTATATATATATATTTATTTATTTTTGTATTCATCTTGCTTGGAGAAGTCAACAAATATACAGCTAAGCGCAGAGTGAATACAGATCGAAGTAAACAATAAATTATAGGTGGACTTCAGCAAAACGTTGTAGACTATCACATAGGTAAACGGTATCGTAGGAGCTAAATCTATTTACAGATAATAGTAAGAATATAATAAATAGTTGTACGTTAAATCGCAACCTAATATCCAACGGAGAAATGCACAAAAAATGAGAAACACAAATGGGGGGCGAAGAGGAGAATTGTGCATGAGTTGTCCCTACAGATTAAAGAACGATTCGAAACGAACTCGTGAACAGCCAAGTTTTAGATTGCATTGCAATGAGCAACATTCAAAGTGTGTGTAGAAGCGCGATTTTTACAAAAAAGCCTCCCCCCTTAATCGCTGTTGCTAATCAGAGACTCCTGCTGTTCGTCATCGTTGACTCTGCGGAAGAAACTCGTTAAATGGATTATTGTTTTTAAGAGGCAACGACTCACCTCACAATGCTCGGCTTATGGCAACGGCAGACTTTTCTATATATAATTCTGAAGAGCTTCATCAGCGGGTCGGAATCATCGTTCCGCATCAGCAGGGAGACGAGAACCAAGGCTAGGAATATCGGAATCGAGCCCATGTAGAACATTGGCGAGTACGGCTTGCTCTTCAGCAGGACATCGAACATGATAGCCAGCGGAATCTGCAGCGACATGGCCAGCGTGCCGATCAGCGAAGAGGTTAGAAAGCAGCCCCATAGCCATAACGCTTCGGCCAGCACAGTGCCAATTAAGCCGTTCAGAAACAGCAGGGCAAACTGTCCCTGGCTGGGCAGCTCGAAGGTTTCGATCTTGGTGAAGTGCAGAATGAAGAAGATCGGCCACAAAAGCAACAGATTCCACAGTCCCACGAAGCCTGCAAGAAAACGCAATAGATAAGACACGATAGCAGACCCAAAAATGGATTAGCTTACCGAAAAACAAAGGTATATCGACCTTTTCCTCCGTATCGCTTTTTCGCTTTACGAAAACTAGATAGGCGGCGTAAAAGAACGCACTGAAGAGGGCCAGGAGTACGCCCCTCGTCATCCTTGTGTCGTGCAGATCGTTCATGGTGATGGCCACCACGCCGCCAATATTAAGGGCAACGGCAATCACCTTGGTGATGGTAAGCTTATCCCCTGTTGCCGAGGGAAACACAGCCGCCAGGCAGATAATGAAGAACGACGACGTCGAGCTGACGAGCGTTATCATGGCCGTCTCATCCATTTCCAGGGCTAACTGAAAGAAGTAGTTGGCCACGAACCAGAGCAGGCAGAACAGCAGCGCTGTCTTGGCCGTTTTGTGGTGGGTCTTCTGGCGCCTTATCCGCAGACTGGCGGCATAGGAGAGTCGGGCCATCAAGGCATCGGTGGCCTCGTGGGCGGACATCTCCCTGACCTCGGCCATTTTGCTGAAGCGTACGCTGCGCACACTGGAGTCATCGCTCTCGCTGGCGGACAGAGAATTGGTGCTGCCATTGCCGTTGGCGGTTGGCGTGGCCACCAAATGGGGCGATCGGGTGGGCACATAGGTGGGGTCACCCTAGGGAAGTATAGGTACAGGATTATCCAATATTCTGGCTATGCTTTGATTATGTTTTCATACCAAAACTGCCTGGTTGGAGTAGTAGTTCTCGTCGTCCGCATTCTGCTCCATCATCTGAGGAAAATTCACAGAGTTTAATCTATGCTATTAGCTGGGATATGTTTTTCCTACCGCATAGTTGCCATTCTGGCGCTCGCAGGACTCCTTCCAGGGCGCCAGGATGCCTATGACCAGCAGATAAATGCTGAACATGGATGTTTTGAAGTAAGTGCAGAAGAAGGGTTTGTCGAACTTGGCCTCATTGTACAGAAACTGTGGGGAATATACATCGTTATTCATGATTATTACGAAATGGTTTGGTTACGGAAATCCCTACCTTCGTCAGCTCGCTGGAGGAGACCCAGACTACATCGACTAGTATCAGTAGGGCAATGCCCAGCAACAGCTTCTGGCCGCGACCCAGCATGATTCCCACGCCTGGCTTTACTCAAGGGTATTTGCAAGCGATTTCTGTTTATATTCCGACTGGACTGACTGTCTCCCGGTGCTTATCTCGAGGCAAATGACTATTTACGCTTGTGCCGCCAGCGTTTCAGTTTCATTTTGGCAACGTTTTCTGGTCGGCTCTAGCGGAAATGATACAATTTCGGGTTTCTAGTGAGACATGACAGCCTGAAATGGAAAATGGTGAAAAGTGTGAGTTAAAGTTCAGCCCCCCTGACAGCCAGTAACTGCATTTATTGATTTTGTATTTGTTCGAGTGGGTGCGGCATTTATCGGAGGCGCGAATTAATACTTAGCACGTTCGCTGGCTTTGAATGGGCTTTGGGGAGCAGCCAAAATTTGATTATCGATGCCATTGGACCTCTCAATTAGCGTCTGATTCACCGGGTCTCTCAATCCAATTACAGATCTCTGCCAGATGGCACCGATTATAAACGAAATTAGCAAGATTCGCGGGGGTAACTGACTGATAAGATAGCAATAGCGCGTACTCCAATATTATTTCGGCTGGCAAATACAACAAATATAAATAATTGTGTACGTTTTGGGGGGCGGAGACGGTGTGTGGCGGCGGCAAAGGAGGTTGTGTTGATAACAATTCAACGCGCACAAAAACAAAATCAATAAACGGCAGCAGCGATAGTACGGCTCAAAATTTGTGAGAACAGCAACAAGTTTTAGCACTAAATTCCTGATATCTCAATTTATTGAGCTATTGCTACGCTTGGATAATTTATTCAGTCTTTTTTTACCATATAGTCCTCCTTTTTTTCCCAGTGAGAACTTGTTTTTGTCACAGTTTTGGCAGCTGTTTTGGTTGCTTTACACACGGGAAAATAGATACTGCTTGTCTTTCTCAGATTCACCCTTAATAATAGTGTTTATCTTTTGATTTAGCTCTTGGTTGGCTTGGAATTCTGTGCGTTATAATACTGATTCTGATTATAATTTTTTTGGGATCCGCACACAGCTGGAGACCGGAACAGTGCTAGCTAACGTCAAAATGTCTACGATAACTGTTACCTATTGCTATCGAAACCTGGCAAGATGTCATCATCGATAGCTTAGTATTCGATAGGTTCAGTAATAGCTTATCGATTGAAGGCGCTCTTTTTTGAATGTATGAACTCTTGCTCTTGCTGGTAATTTATTTACGTTAGCATTTTGGCTTTTGCCAATCAACCTTTTTCGGCTACCTAATTTATGCAAACAATGCTGACAAATTACTCGTCTACGCGCGGCAATTTAAAGTGGAATTATGCTGTCACGCCTGAAGGACCAAGGACGACACGCACACTCGAAAATGTTGCGGCCGCAAATGATATTCAAATACCGAGTTGATACTCGAGATTTGCGACGGAGACAAAGACGACATCGCCTACGGCAGGCAGGCAGGCAGGCGGGCGGGCAAGGAGGCGCAACGGACAGACGAACGGACGGACGGACGGCTCAGTTTCACTTTCATCACTTCAAACCCGATTAAGCACCTCATTTTATGTGTTATTTATCTACTGATTGGATGGCTGCGATACGGGCGAGGAGCATAGAGTACGGGTCGGGAGGAGCCCTCCAGCTGATGAGGATGTGGATGTTGGTGTGGGAGGTGGGGTGTCTAGTCCATTGCCTTTGTTATTTTCCACTCGTCAGGGTGTTCGCTTACGCTTTCGCTTTCGCCTCGTCTCGCCTATTAAAGGACGACAAAAATACGCGTATAAATGCCACATAAAACAATACAAAGAATAATAGGCTACCATTTTTCACCACCATCGCCACCCCACCGTGGGACCACGCCCACTTTTTGGGAGTCTGTCAGGCAGCCACTCAGTCGGCGACACCTGTCAAGCTGCCTCCGCTGCCTGGCTCCTTCGGGCTGTCCTGCCGCTCCTTTGGCTGCTTTCCCAAGGCGCGTATGTGCGTAGGCATAAAATAAATAAATAAAAAATTGACTACCAGACGAAGGGGAGGGTGGCCAAGGAACCAGGACCTCTTGCTCGCTCTCTGTCTCTCTCCCTCTCTCTCTATCCGTCTCTCTTGTTTAGGCCGAGAAAATAATATTATGTCGACCCATTGAGACGAGCATGATGTAATTTTCTTTTCCGTTAAGTTTCTTTTGCTCCCAACACACACACGCTTTATGTTTTTTTTTTTTGTTTGTTTTGTTTTTGGGGGCAGGTGCAGCATTGGCAATTTGTAAATTTTGCAATTGTCAACTCCAGTGCGTCAGAATCGAGGGAATGACATAATTCCGGGATTCAATTATATTGCCATATTACATAAGCCGATTACAGCGATGATAACAAAGCATTAAACTCATTAGGCGGCCACTCCAGCAAATGTCAAACAGAGACAATGGCAATGACGCCGCTGCAGGGAGCGGGGACGATGTGGAGCTGGAACGGCAGCTGGCGGAGGCCAGGCCCATTAAATGAACTTATCAATAAAAAAAAAAACCAAGAAGAAAACGTAAGCAGCGGGAGGAAGCGGAGCGGAGAAAGCAGTACACATCCCAGAGGGAGTACAGTGGGATTTCTGATAATTATCCCGAAAGAAGTCCTTTAGAAAATTAGTTTTTTGAACTTCTTGCTTTTGTTATCAGAAAGATTAATAAAATATTCTTTATTTTAAATAAATATACTTAGCGATTGTACATTTTCTCATAATAAAATAAATATAAGTAATATAATATAAATATATATTCCGAACCTCACAACGTTACATGTCCACGTGTAAGTGTTAAATGAAGAAGCTGCATATTACTAGCTCGTTAATTGTTTTAATTCAGTGGTGCCCACACGTATACCTTGACACGTTAGACTAGCATTTAAGTAAGAGTAATAGTAAGACCGTGCTGTCTTTTCCAAGGGCATACGACCGCTTACACTGCCGGTGTGAGCAGAGCTTGGGCAGGTAAATTTCTGGACTCGCGAGTCTATCTGCAGGGCATCACTGCTTTAAATCTATCTAGGATTCTAAAAAAAGCCCTTTAAAATGTGTGTAAAAATAAGTAATGCAATTTTTGAAGAACCAAATTAAGTTTAAATTTAATTTATTTGCAATAATCTAATATTACAGTATACTCGTATATAATATATTATTACAGTATTTTGGTCTGCCTTTTTGGGGTTTTAAAAATCGTAATGATTTCTGTACCACCCCCTTATATTACACTCAAAGATACACCTTAGTTATGCATTCCACCTCTCATTAGCTTCCACTTTTGATCACTCCAATAATTCGTTCATTGTAGCCAAGTTCACCCGTACAACGACGACAAACAACGAAGGGAAATGGAAGAGGGAAAAGGGCAAGTCGAGAAAGACAATAAAGGCAAACAGAACATAAATTGAAGCAGGCCGCACCAAATATCAACAAAAGCTTGGCCAGTGGGTGGCAAACACGCCCGCAAACACACAAACAGGGAGAAGAGAGCTCAGCAACAACAAAAAGAAGGCAAAAACCTGAAAGTAAAGAGAGAGCGCGAAATAAAACGATATCGCATATCAAGAAAAATCACAGCACCGACGAGGAAAACCCAAAATTAAATGTCCCCAGTGGACACACACACAACAAAAAAAAAAATAAATAAATGTAAGGACTCACTGGCAGGGGATGGCATGGAGCTGGAATGAAAAATGATTGACTTTTATGCTGTAGCGCATATTCGGTCTTTAACATAATATTTGTCATAAAATTAAGGGCTGCTGCTGCTGCGCCCCCTCCAGAGCAGAGCAGAGCAGAGAGAGCGGCAAACATTGTCATAAAAAATTTGCTAAATGCCGGCACGCAGGGAAAGCTGCCTCTTGGCCGAGGCACAAAAGTTCATGCAGTTCACAAATTGTTCGTTCGCTCACCCACACACACACACGCACACACACATATGTATGCGCACATTTCCGGTTAAAATAATAATGCCACGGATTGTGCAGGCTGTGGGGGTAGAGGTTACTGAGGAAGGACGATAGCTACCAACAAAAGCAATAATTATGGCAAACGAGTTTGCCTTCGTCTTACGCCTTTTGTCGCCCATTTTCCTGCTTTGACATAAGCCTTAACCTACAAAGATGTAAGGGGGTGGGTGGGGGAAAAACAGAGCCCTCGTCCTTGCTTACTGTCACCCACCACACACACACACACACTCGCCAACAAAAACACAGAGCAGAGAGACGACGACACCCAATGCTTTCGCTGTCATGTACAAGCAACAAAGCAATCGAAGCTGGCCCCTTCTCAACCCGCCGAAGAAGCGCCGACTATTGTTGGCCAGCTACCAGGAGCGGGGGGTCCTTCATATCCTTTCCACCCCCCTCTCCCGTTGTGTGTGTGTGTGTGTATGCAGGAAATTTCGTTTTATGCGCGAGACAAATCGCACCTTATTATGTGAGGCAGGCATATGTATGGGTCCTGGGTGTCCTGTGAGTCCTGTGTGTCCGTGTGCGATTGTGTGGGGCGTGTGCAGACATTCGGTGTTGGCCCTGTCGGTGTGTGCGCTTCGACTTTGCGACGAGCCATTATCCACACTCATGCACCCACGCTCTATCTATGGCTTTATCACCCAACAACAACAGCACACACACAGCCGTAGGAATTTACATTTTACGTGCTGCATACGTACAGATATGCGAGTGTGCGTGAGTGATGGGCCTGGGGGTGGGGCGGTGTTTGGTGGGGACATTCCCAAAATGGTTGGACATCGAATGCGCTACTGTGCTTATCCGATTTGATCTATCGAATCATCGAAGGATGTCATCGGCATTGGGAAATGCTGCAACGCACTTGAAAAGATATTCATCATCTATAATTTGAGAAATGCAGGGAGAGTCCTTAGCTTAAGATCACCAGGTAAGCCTTTGTCGAGGACCTTTTGATTATTGACTGCAAAATCGTGTAAAATGGTGTTATGCTAACTAAAAGCCTTTTATAGTTACTTTTGGCTTTAATATTAAAAGGGATTATAATATAATCGAAGTATACATAAAAGAGTTATTATATTACATGTTTAACTCATCCTTTATCGTTTTCCCACAAAAAATCCCCATTCTTATTTGTAAATTGCTGTTTTCATACTCCCCCATCTTTCAAGTCTCCCTAGAAATCCCTCTACGACTCCCTTTCCTTTTATATTTTTTATCTCCACCTTTCTTTTGCCACCCAAAAAACCATCGTGTGGCTTGCATTAACCTATTTTGGGGACAACCGCTCTTCCCACTTCCGACCACTATCATTCGCATATCCGCCTTGGCTTTTATTGCGCGCATTTAACGGTATCTCCAGCGCCATCTCCAATTGCTGCCAGTTCGCAGCTCGTAGCTCGCATAATTATCAGACAACAGCCAGCGTTTTGCCCACCATTTGTGGGTCAAGACGGACCGAACGCGTCTGAGTCCGATTTCGAATCTGAGTCACAGTCGTCGCAGTCATCGCCATCATCGATAAACGCCGGGCATTAGTTTAGTTTCCCTTTTTGCCTTCCAGCGATTCCACGAAGGCAGCGCAGACACCACGCCCGCTACAATAACAAAAACAGTAAATCAGGAGAGAGAGAGAGATAGAGGGAGGCAAAGCAAGGAAGTAGCAGCAAAAAGCGGCTGTCGACTCCCTTGAAGCTCCTTTTTATACACACAATACAGTGGAGCTTCTTCAAATTAAACTGTCATCGAGCAACAAGGATCCTTTGTGTTACTGAACAAAGTATATATTTTTGAAGGATTTTATACTTTATTATATTCTTCTTTAGAGTTTAGGAAAACCTTAATTTTATATTTGATTAAAAGAAATTATATTAAGATATTTATAATAGCATAAAGGCCAAATAAGTAATATATAATGACAAAAACCTTAAGCTTGGAGCTTGATCCTTGAAAATATATAAAATAAATACTCTTGGCGCCCAACGAGGGGTCGTTCTTAGAAGTTCGACTGTGTTTTTTGGCGGCATTGTTTGTGTTTGCTTTTGTTTTTGGTGGGTGGCCGTGGGTGGTGGGTGGTGGGTGTGCGTGGAGGCTCTCTGTGCATCCGCTCGCCGCGTGACTTGCCCGAGGGAATTGGGGGATGGCGGTGGCAGTGGGGCCTGTGTCCTGTCGCTGTCTCCCTTTTTATCACATTGTTTGGCCGCTTTGTGCCTGCGCGAAATTTCATTCACAAAACTTGCCTCTGCCTCCGCCCCGCCGCTTCTCTCTTCGTGTTTACGTGTGTGTGTGTGTGTGAGCGCTCCTTTCTGCGTTTTCTCTTCGTTGTGGTGCGTGTGCAAAATAAGAAAAAAAAAAAATAAAAGGAAAATAAAATAAAGTAAAGTAAAGTAAAGTAAAATAAAATAAAATGAGCAGAGCGACTTGTGCGAAGGAGAGACTGCGCAAAATCCTTGCCGCGTCCTTTCGCTGCCTTGCCCCGTCTCGCCTCGCCTTTGCCGCCTTGCCTCTCGTTTCGTTTCGATTCGTTTGCTTTCGTTTTGGTCAGGCGGCGTCCTTGTAACGCTTATATCTGAAATGCTGAGCGACGAAGCTACCTTGGCCCGCTCGCAAGCCGAAAACTCAAACTGGCAAACTGGCAAACTGGGAAATTGGTAAACTGAAACTGCGAAACTGATGCCAACACTGAAATTGAAGCGGATGCTTCATCCTGCCATGCGATGCGATGCGATGTGATGCGATTGGATGCTCAACTTACCAAACTGTCAGATGCGTCGACGATAACGAGTCTGATTCTGACTCGGGACTTTGCGACTCGGAACTCGGAACTCACAACTCGGTACTCGGGAGCTGAATTCTATAACCCCGCCAATCGCATATTTGAACTGCCTTGGTAATGGAATTTCCCGGAACGTCAAGAGCATCGTCACTGCCATCCAATGCATTCGATATCTTTAATGTCCTGTCACTCGCAAAAAGTATTAATTGGTTTATAGCTAAAAAATGTCCATCAGATTTAAATTAAACTAAAAGAAAAATAGGTAAAATAACCTTTATAAGAACATAAATCGAAGGATCCTTTAAAAGTAAGAACAAAATATTGTTCAGAGGTATTTTATAAGTATGTAAAATCTTAAGCAGGAAATAATATTGTAAAAATAATGCAAATTAAATGTATATTTAATTAAATAAGACTTTGTGATTACAAACTATATATAATACTTAATTTTCTTATTTAAAAAATAGTGTTTATTTTGTACACTTATCTTGTGGAAGAGTATACAGGACATAGCTTCTTCCATATATTTTTTCTTGATATTATTATTTTCATATTTGTGCAGGCATTTTTGGTTTCGTTTTCCATTTTCTCAGTGCCTTTCCCATCCCTACAACACACATATCCACCCATACGTTCGCTCGCCGCAAATTTTCTTGAGGGTTATTCCGTTTCTTATCAATTTCTGCACGCACACAGACATGTGTGCTCGTGCGTGGGTGTGTATGTGTGTGTGTGTGTGTGTGTGTGTTAGTATGTTTGTGTGCGCGCCAGCATAAGTTTGACACATTCATATCCATGCCACAAACACCAGCGAGCCATCTTCCATGTTCTCGACGATGTCCTGGCACTTTCACTCTCCTCGTGGAGAGTTTCTTGGGTGGGTTCTGTAAGTCCTAAGTCCTTTGGCCCCCGCCCCCACCTTCCCGCTCTGCCCTGTTCTGTTCTGTTGTCCTTGCATGTGTCACAGTTATTGATTGGAATGCGCATAAATTGAAGCAAACTGCTTTCCAAGCCAAATGATTTTCGCCTCGCCCGCTTTCCTTCCGCTTTGTTGTTCTAATTTTTCCTCTTTTTCGATTTCGGTGTCTCCGTGCCGTGCCGTGCCGTGCCGCGCCTCTTCTCGGCTTGTTTTCCTTTCCCTTCACTTCACTTGGTCACTTTTGGATCGGATAGGGATCGGAACGGGGTGTGGCTATTGCCAGGACCCGGCACCCCCGTTTGATTTGTCGTGGCAGTTACTTAAGTTAATTACCAAAAAAGAAAACTTAATAATTCAAGTGCTGTCTCTCTGTCGTTCGGCTGCCTCCACTCGTCTTCCGTCTCTCGTCCTGCCACCTCTTTTCATCTCGGATTGCCCAACCGCCAACTACTATTGAGTGAGCGGCGGCTGTTCATCCGCTGAGTGTCTATTTGAAGGTCGACGCGGCCTTGGACACTCGCCTCAGCTGGACACCGGCGAGTGGGAGCGCGAGCGCTCGGGTTGAAGAATTTGCATCACCGGAATTGGTCATCAACAGGGTTGGCATTGGCAGGACTCTTGCTTTGATTGTTTTTTCGACAAGTGCCTGGGTCACACAACTTAAAGTGGCTTTGATCTTTTCATTAGCTAAATATAAATAAAAAAAACTATTAATAATGCAATAAGATCCCAAATATATTCATTAAATTTTAATATTATAGTTTTATGTGTAATTTATAACGAAATGTACACAATAATCTCATACGTAGATAGCCGCGCTAAACTAAAAACTTTAATCTTTACCAACTTAACCAACAATAGCACACCAGTAGTTCTATTCCTCGCAGTATTTACCTATACTTTCTCCTAAATCTAACAAGCACGTGCCGCAAGGTGTCGCAGGGCCCCTTGAGTGTACTGGCAGTAGTGTATTAACGCTAACGTAATTTAACAGTTATTCCTGTGGCATCCCTGTAAATACTTAAGCAAAACTGTATTTGGTTGACATTGGAAACACTTCCATTCAGCTCATTTTTCTAAAATGCCAAAATATCTAATATTAAAAAACTCTTCTAATATACCTTTAGTGTTAAGTATAAGAATACAAACCTAAAAAATGTTTAAAAATGCCTTAAAGTATTATAATATTAAACTCATAAATAAAATGTAGTAAACTTTCAAATGCCATCTTAATTGATTTGAAATCCACAACGATTTCCGATCTTTATTTGTATTTCAGTAATTAAGCGTTCTTTATTGTCGCTAATAGGTCTGGCCAGGACTCGTGGAGACAATATTGAATTGCTATTATTGGAAACAAGTCGTCGTTCCCGTGAGCCATATTAATTGGCAGTCAGCCATTAGATTGCCGCTAATTGCCAATCAAGTGGCTGCAGGGAGCCCAAGCTCTGGGGTAGCTGCACTCCACATTCTATATTCCACATGCCGCATCCTGCATCCCGATCCCGATCCCTGGGCACCTGGCAATTATCTCTCCATCGGCCTCCCATTGCCAGGGACTGCCGACTCCGCGTGCGACTCCCAGTGACTCCAAGTGACTTTGCCGTAAGCTGGCGGGGCGAAACTAAAACACGTCGAGTGGGATTAAACGACATTATAGGGTATTACACATTTAGGCCAAGTGAGACAAAGACAAAACGCCATAACGGAAGACAGGGACAGAGACGGAGACCGAAAAGTAAAAGTAAGCGCAAAAAGCAAAAAAAAAAAAGGGAAAGAAACAGAAAAAAAGAGCGACCAGAATGGGAAATAGATGAGTTGAGTCAAGTGCGGGCCATTGAGTGACTCTCTTTCTTCCTCTCCTGCTCCCGCTCCTGCTCCTGCCCTGCTCCCGCTGGCTCTGTGATTAAGTGCCCTGCAGCAAGTAATTCTTCTTGCTTCAACTCGAACGGGGGCGCCCGAAAAATGGGTTTTTCGAAAAGGCCGCTGGCCAACAACAGAGCAAGCAGCGCTTACATAGCTCTGTTAACTGGATGCTGGATGGGGAGCTGGAAAGCGAGCAGGAGAGCTTGACAGCCGGAGAGAGCTCTCGCTGGAGAGCGACAGCGCATGGAAGGAGCGCGAGAGCATTGGCTCTCTCCTTTGTCAGCTGCTCTGCCCTCGGGCGTGAGTTCGTACCGGAGCTCGGGCGTGCTTCGGCCAGTACTCGTGTTCTTTTGGACCGCTCGCACATTCCAGTCGAGCGCCATCTGCAATTGTGGCACAGTCAGTGCCGTTTGGGGCCATCAGCAGGAAGCAGGATTGTACGGTATTTGTCCTGCGACGTCGCGTCCACAAAACACACAATTCTTGCCTGTAAACTGTCACCAAAAAAAAAAAAGAAAGAATAAAAGAAAAGAAATCAGCATTAGCAGTAGCGCAGCAGCAGCTGCAGCAGCTCTTCACTGTGAATCTAACGGTATTCGGGTCTTAAGAAATATTCAGTGGCCGGGGGGCGATGTGCGATTAATCCGAAACCAAAAAATCAAAGCCAAGAAGGAAAATCTGCCAAGCATAACTCTCGAGCACTACACGCCTACCACGCCCCCCGCATTCTGCCGTGTGTCCCCGCCCACACATGCGAAAATAACCGTTACACGGCCGTTGATGCTGCGCTCTGCGTAGAAGAGGAAGAGTCGCCCTGAGTATATATATATGAATATGTTTGTAGTACTTATACATTGGTACATATTTACATACTTGCACATAGGCAGACCTTCCCCTTCTACCCGCTAAACCCCCTAAAAAAATAGAAAATAAAGTGTTCTAAAAATTGTGCTATCGCCTATCGCTATCGATACGCCTAACATAACGGGAAAAGCTAAAAGAAAAACAAAAACGGTTGCGCCTCGTCGAAAATGTTATATAATGCCGAATAATCAAAAAAAAAAAAAAAATTAATGGCCCCGCTGTTTTCTGGGGAGCTTTTATTTGTCGGCTCCGTTCGATGGCCCAAAAAACCACGAGTTTCGACGGCAATCCTCCCGATAAAGAGTGCTCCCAAGTTTTTGTGCTACGTTCCGGGCTTATATAAGCGGCTGTTGTACTGAAACGAAAGGATCCCGCAACCAGCACACGCACCAAGAAAAAAAAAGAGAAAATCCTTATACATATACACCTCCTACCCACGAGTGTGCGTGCGTGTGTGTGTGCGCAGTGTCAACGCAGCAAATAAAACAAAAGTGAAAGTTAACACACACAAAGAGCAGAGGAAGAAAGCCGTCGAAAAAAGGCAAAGGCAAAGAGGACAATCGAGGATTTAAATAATACAAGAAAAGTGCTGAATAAAATGTTGTAGGCTCCTTTGTCGCCAGCACGTTCGCAAATTATGCTTTTTCTTCCTTCATATTCTTTTTTTTTGTTGGAACGAGATGTAGGGACTTGAGTTTTGGCTCTTTGCTTTTTTTTTTTTGTTGGTCTCATTTCAAATATCTTTCGATATTTCCACTTCTTGGACTTTGGTTCTAACACCAATACTGAGGTCCATGGCATGCGAGAGAGAGCCACACGCATAGGCTTACCACCAATACACGTAAAAGAAAGAACCGTTACAGTAGCGAAAGGGGCGACTTCTTGTGCTGCTGCTGCTGCTGCTTCTTCTTCTTCTTCGCCATCTTCTGGTGCCTCTTCTTATTGCTAGTTCTTCTTCTTCGCCATCTTCTTCTTGTGGAAAATAAGAAAGAAAAAAAATGGCATGCGGAGTGCTTGCCTGGCTGCCCTAAGTAACTACTCACACACGCACGCAAAGAGAGTGGGTGAGAGAGCAGCACACAGACGCATGAACAGCTTACACCCACTCGTTCTCGTTCTCATTCTCTCGCTCCTTCCCATTCCCTTTTTCCATTCCCATTCCCATGCTGCTCCTTGTGGATCCGTTCGCTGTTTTTGTGTTTGCAGCGAAACCAACAAAAACAAGCAGCGAGGCAGCAGAGAGAAAAGCGAGCAGAAGCAGAGCAGCGAATTATATAAATTTCTTTGCACTGTTCGCAGCTGTATATGTGTGTGTATGTTAGATATACGGGATTTCCACGACCGTTTTTTTTTCGGCTTTCTTCTTTTGTGCGGTGTTCGCGTTCGTTCGTTCGGTTCAAAAGCTTCGGCAAAACGAAGAGCTACTGCCATCTCGCTCGCTCGCTCGCTGGCTCTGTCTCTGAAAAATGCTAATATAAATTGAAATAAAACTAAAGCAAAAACCTTCTCAAAACTCGAGTAATTATATAAAACAGTTTCGAAATTCGATTGCCACAAAGTTGATGCACAGATTAGCCAATCCTTAATCGTGATTAAGAGAGAGCAAATCGAGAGAATTGAGCGAATTGAGAGCGTGAGCAGGACACCGAAAAACACTTTTTTTTTCTCTTCTTTCGAAATGTCGACTTGGAAGGATAACTGAAAAACACACATTAAAATCGGGGGGAAAACCATACCGTCGTGATTGTAGAGTCTCCAAAAGGATAAATGAAAAGCAAGCCAACCAAAAAATAATATACATATAAAGAAAAATCCCTTAAAGTGCCGTTAAAGTTAAACAACTTCTTTATCCCTTTGTGTAGATTTCTTAACTAATTAATTATGTGAGCAAACCAACAAAGAAAAGCCCTAAAACAAAGCAACAACATCAACAACCACAACAACAAGAAAACCAATTCAACGAAGCAAACGAATTTCCATCAAAATGTCCAATTCCAAGGTTATTGTGCAAAAACAACAACAATAATAATACATAAATAAATGAATTAAAAATATGAATTAATATAATAATATATGATTATATGATATATATAATAATAATAATACTATGATAACGACAATTGAAAACGCGAAACGCTCGAACGAGAACCAATTTGCGCAGGCTGGCCAGTGAGTTGCTGGCAAGGAACGGGGATTTAGGCCGGGATTCATGCCGCTGGATGCAGGGCAGCCACTGAAGCTGAAGCTGGAGCGGCTCAGGCGGGTACAGAGCAACGGGAACTGGGACTGGAACAGGAACCCAAACCCAAACCCGAACCCGAACCCAAATCCGAATCCGTACCGGATAAGGAACAGGAATAGGAACAGAAGGAACTGGGCCAGGCAGCTGACGGATCGGACCGGACCGGAGAGAGCGACGCTCCAAGAAGTCCGCCCAACAAGTCCGCCGCCAACACTACCGATGATGATGGGGCCATGAGCCCGTCATTACTCGCATTGAATTGGAGTCGCAAGCGCGTCTCAAGCGGGCCTGCACCATGCTAGCACCGCCGAACCCGAGGTCAATATGCGGCCAGGACCCGGGCTGGTCGTGATGGCGCTTGCGTTTATTTCGGGGGCTCGGCGAGGCAGCAGCAGCGGCATCAGCTCAGCGACAGCGACACCGACACCGACATCCACAGCGGCAGGCGACGGCGGGAGCAGAGGGGCAGAGGGCAGGGGCAATAGCGGAGGAGGCGGCAGCGCTAGAGGGGAACCACGCTCAACCACGTTACCGTCCACTGGCGAGTCCTCGTCATTCGTTCGCAGCTCTGGCTCGTACCTGCTGCCCATCTTCCTGCCCCACCATCTCGACTTGGCGCTCCCGTTTGGGCCACGTTTGCCGCCCGGCGGTTACCACCACCAGCACCAGCACGACCACGCCCACACCGAGTCCTGGATTACGTCGAGGATTGCGGACAGGCGACAGCGGCGGCGGCGACGAGACAGTAGCAGCAGCAGTCGGGATATAGCAGGTCGGGCGGGCGGCACAGAAACAGGAACAGGGACGGGAACAGGGACAGGGATAGCAGACAGCAAGGGATCGGGAACAGCGGCAGTCACAGCTGGGACGGAGTCCAGCGAAGAGCAGGAGCAGGAGGAGGATCGCGAACCGGGCCTGCCCGTGCAGTTTTCCTCGTCGCAGGCCTTTGACGAGGACGAGGACATCTTTGCCCTGGTGGCCGAGGACGATTTGCTGTCCGAGGAGTCCTTTGATCGCCTGATCAAGCTTAACGAAGACGCCGACGAGGAGGATTACAAGCAGCAGCCGCAGCCCGCGGAGGAAGCGGAAACGGAAATAGACACAGAGCCAGAGCCGGAGCCAGAGAGCGATACGGAAACAGAGACGGAAACGGAGAGAGAAGCGGAAGCGGATACCGAAACAGAGGCCGAAACCGAAACGGAGCAGCAGCAGCAGGACGAGAGCCGACTGATTGATGAGGGCGTCCTGCAGCACAGCGACAGCAGCAAAAGCCACTCGCCGGAGTCCGCCAACAGCTACGATAATAACAATAACAAACGAGAGGCCAGCGGCCGCATCCTTGATGCCCAGACGGCCCAGCTGATCGGACACAAGGATAACAGCCTGTCCGCCGTGCCCACCATCGAGTCAGCAGGCGCCAGCAGCAGCAGCAGCAGCAGCAGCACTACCACAACCTTGCCAGCACCCGTCGACCTGAAGAAGTCCATACTCGGCACAGCGGGCTCGTTAACACGCCTTAATCCTTGGATATCAGCCTGTGATCTGGCACAGCCGGGCACAGGAACCGACTTGCAGGTGAGTTTCCCAGTCAGTCAGCTGGCCA
Source organism: Drosophila parvula (assembly GCA_018904695.1). Classification (NCBI taxonomy): domain Eukaryota; kingdom Metazoa; phylum Arthropoda; class Insecta; order Diptera; family Drosophilidae; genus Drosophila; species Drosophila parvula. The sequence goes on along the minus strand of JAEIIG010038516.1, from coordinate 75,971 downwards.
GGATGATTGGATGATGTCCTGGCTACCGTACGCACAGGGGGCGGGATTCTTTCCCATCAATATTTGGTTTTTCTTTGTCCTGATTCTCCACTCAACCAAGAGCCACTTACAGAATGTCCTGAGAAGGGAGTTAACATATTATTTAGGTGATGGCTAATGGGTTTTTTTTTGTATATAACAATAGTATTAGTTATGAAATTATTAAATTCCTTAGAATTTTACGAAGACATCAAGACATTAAATTACAGAAATTGTATACAAGTTTAGGGCTATCTTTATGGTGTCACAATTCATTTTTTAACAAATTTGATTTAAGTATTAACCTAGAATGAATCTAATATGGTTTTTGTCTAATGCGATACAAATATCTAAACCACGTTTGCTCCTTTCAAAAGCCCCGTTTTTCGAAGACGACTTATTCTTTGATCCATATTTTTCACTGCAAAAAAGAAAACTGTCGAGCAATCGTTGACGACAAAGAAGGGGCTTAAGTGCACACCAATGCAAATAGGAGAAACACGCACAAAGGACCCACTCGAATGCATATACAAATTGTGTGCATTTCAGGGGATTCTTATTGCCAAACGACTGGCAGGCAATGTGCGGCTCCCTGGCCATTGCGACTCAGCAATATTCAGAGCTGCCGTCAATGGTCGACGATGAGGACGAAGACGGCTTCAGCTGAAGCTGCAAAAAGGGATGCCTACGGAACGGAGAGCTTAAGATGCGGGGTTTCGGGTCCATATAGATGGTATTTATTACTTTTCAAGTCAATTAAAGTTGAGCAAACCCAGCGAGTAAGGCAAGCAACCTTAAGTTTGCCAACAAGGCCTTCTGCACATTATTATTGCCAGTTTTTGTCGCCGTCGAGCGAGCTACTTTGGGTTTGTTGGCTTGCCACTCAAGCTGCCAAAGGAAAAGTGATATTTTTTTTCGCCACTATATATATATATATATATATATATATACTATACACTATATAGTATTCGCTGTGACAATTGTGTGCCACATCTTTGGCCATTTCAAGTGCCACGACAGCTTCATCATGGCCGCCACCATCATCATTGAAATCATCATCGTGGTCCTCGTCGTCCTCGTTGGTGGCGGAATCATCAGCGTTAGTGCTGGCAACTGGAAAAACGTGCTGCAAATCAACGAAAATGCCTTGGTAATTGTGCCAGAAAGTGGGTAGGGGATGGGGATGGGGAAGGGAACAAAAAACCAAACCGAGGGACAGGCAAACACTTTCAAATTGATTTCTTTTTCGGCTTGTTCGTTTTTGGTTGTCTGCCAAAAAAATCCCAGCTAACCACTCTCACCTATAGAACTTTCCGGCTCCCTCGGATTGGCTCTGCCAAGTGTAATTCAGATTTTAATATTTATTAATGCATTCGAGTCCTAATGGAAATTTAATTGATTCGAATCTGGGATTCTCACGCCTTTTTTGGTGCTCCTTCAGGTGGGGAAGGGAGACCACAGAATCTGTATCAGTCAGGCAGACAGACAATTAGCCGGGATCTAATTTAAAATGGCAATTGCTTAAGTCGGTCGGTGGCCACACTATCGATTTTCCAATTAATTTCAGGGGTAGCAACGAAAATACCTTTTACCAAATCTATTTCATTTCGATTGTCTGCCACTCAACCTGCCAGCCTGTCGGCAATTAAGCAATTAAATCAATCAAGACGGTTCAAGGACATCAGTTTAGCAGCAACTAAGACTGATAATGGTTCTGTTTAAGCTAATCCATCCCATCTTCTCACCTTTGCAGTTTCTTATTTGAAATGGGGAGAAGGAATACTTATTTGCTGCGTTGACTTTTTGCATTAAAAGTAGAAGTTATTTCAGATGTACACCCTCAGTGAAGATTAAATGCAGCTTAATACAAGTTTTATCAGAGGTTCGTCTTCGTATTGATATACCTACAAATTGTTTAAATTTCTCAAGTTTTCCCCCTGCTCAAAAACCTTTAAAGTTGAACTCAAACCTGCAGAGGAAAGGCCAACAGTCCGTGATCATATTGCAGCACAAAGACCTCTACGAACTTTCAATTAAGCTGTGTCCCGAAAAGGGCGTTTCGCCTGCATTCAAGTTGCAAATTAGCCAACAGCTCTGTTCCTCAATCTGACGTCCGGAGTGGGCACAAAGCCCTCCATTCCATGACTTTTCCTCGCTTCTCTGCCATTCTCTTTAGTTGGACGTTTTGCCGAGCGCGAGGACTGAATTTATGATGGGAAAATTCGCAGCATTTGGCGGCCTGTTGATGTGTTGATGCCCCAGTGGATTCGCATGCAAAGGCATCCGGCAGTCAGCCAGGCATCCTTGTCACTGTGTCGTCTGCAGGTTTAGGAGTATCGAGGATATCGAGGACTTTACGGGGTGGCACTGGAGTCCTTGCGTTGCAACGTTGTGTACTGCAGCTCGGGGGTTGGTGTTGGTGTTGTGCCGTGCCACTTGGATTACGAGTGCCCATCGAAACTGAACATGATTGCAGTCGCAAGAATCAAGGAATCGAGATCCATTGCTCGCTTTCAGGTGATTTAATCAGTCGCACAGTTACCAGGAGAATCCAATGTTTGCGTATTCTCTGAGCTATGTTTTCTGTACTTTCTTGTTTTGTGTTTTTTGGTTCATGCAAGCCAAAACAAAACAAAACAAACACACAAACACTCCAAATGTTTGTACAATATTTTTCAATGGATTCATTCAACTTTTAGCTGTAACTACGACTACCGCTGATGCTGCTGCTGCTGCTGCAGCTGCAAATTGCATTTGCAGTTGCAAAAACCCCTCGAATTCAATTAAAAATCCTTTAGCTTTGTGGGGATTTAATCCACAATTTTTACAGAGCTTTACGACCGACCCCCGACATGGCCAGTCAGCTCATGGTGGGTTCAACTTTAGCAGAGCCGAGAGCGAATGTTTATTTGTGTCAAGGATGTGTACAAAATCAATTATTTTGTAAGCAGTTGCTGCTGTTGCCGTTGCAGTAGGTTGCAGGTTGCAGGTTTCTGGTTGCTGCTGACTGGTAGCTGGTAGCTAGTTGCTGGTCGCTCCTCCTGATTACATCATTCCTGGCACAGTGGCACATTGCCACATTGCCACATTGCCACACTGCCATACAGCGGAACCCATCGAGACACAAACAACCGAAAACTGTCATAAATTTTTCCGCCCTCGGGCAAATGATGCCAGGTCCTCTGGAATATCCTTCTGCCTCTGAATGCAACGAATGCCTGAATATGCATCAATTGTGGCGGTCATTTCTCATTGCTGAAGTTTAATTCCGTTGAATTTCAGCCCATCGCTTGGCAATTTCAATCGAATGAAAATATTGCCATTGATTACAGGAAATGCCATATGCAAATGATATCGTTTCGTGTCGTTAAATGAAAAGGAAAAGTCACCAGAACCCATGTTGAAATGGAAAATGCCTCAAATGTAATTGAGCCAAGATCGGGATTTGAGTAAAATCCATTTAGCCAAATCATTTAAAGTGTAGGCGATTGATTAATAAATCTTGATTAACACCAAATTGCGATGATAGTCTATTTAATTTCAAATGTAATCTTTAATTTAAGATTAAAATGAACCAAAGTTCTTTAATATTTTTAATGAGAACACATTAGATTTGTTTTCTTATAATTCCTTTGAAATAAGATTTCTGTAAATCTTTATTTCCACTTTAGAAAACATTTCATTTGGCTAAATAATTGAAGAGATATAACCTTTCCGTTGATGGCCAACTGTCTGGGCCTCAAATGACGACCCATTAGAGGCTCGGCTCGGCTTGGCAAAGTTTAATTAGTTGGCTGCAGATTAGCCGGGCTAAGATGTCGGTTTACCTTCGTGTTGGCGAATGCCTGGAAATGTTAGTTAATTGCCAACAATTTGCATTTTCAACTCTGCAGAATCGCGGGCTTTGATTGGCTCATTAGGGGGAGGTGACTAGGGTCGATCCTTTGTTAGATACTTGAATGCAATGTCCAGGCTAAATACACAAAACAATTACATTAGCTGGGTATAGACTACAGCAGGAGTGGGAGCGGCAGTGTGGAAATGGGAGCCACATCCAAGCGCATCCGGCTAATGCAATTATGCCCAGCGCCTGGACTCCGGGACTCTGGGATCTCTTTGGCCCCCAGACAGCGGGGGCACTAAGTGGAGCACTGCTGCAGTTTTCCACATCCCGTAGGGTGGGGTTTTTTCCTCTCGCTCTCTGCTCCCTGCCATTCTCATTCATTCCGTTTTGGTTTTTCATTTGTGCTGGCGCAGGGCGTAAATTATTCAATGAGCATTGTTTCAGCAAAAGTTGCAAAATGAATTTCTACTCAAGAATTTCATTACGAGTTCGAAAACAAGCAAAATGCTGCAGGGAGCATGACTAAAGGAGCGTGGCTAGAGCGAGTGAGAGCGAACAATGGCCAGAGTCCTTTTTGCCCCCCATTTTTGTTCCATTTTCCGGCTGCTACTACTGCCTGTCCACAGCTGTCCACATGTTTACATCTCATTTCATTAAATTCATTCAACTTATTGTTCTCATTAGAAAAGGGAGAACTCGGCAAGGATATGTGCATGTACACACACAAACACACACACAGAGGCTCATGTGGAAATGCCGGTAAATGTTTGACAAATTAATGTTGATAAAATTGTGTGGCATAACGACAGGCGCCTGTTCCAGCGCTCCGCGAGTGTGTGTTAGGCAAACAAATATGTGATGTGACAGACAGACAGGTGCGTCGCCTTTTTTTTTTTTACCTTGGCTAACAGCGCTCGCCTCCTTCCAAGTTCTCGTGTCCTTCCCCCGAGTCGCTGTGTGTGTGTTTGTGTGTGTGCATGGTGCGGCTTTCCTTTTTTGGGTGCGGTTTTCCCCGAATTCTTTTTTTCGTTCGGGGCATTTGTTTGCCCGTTAATGGGGTCTCGTGGCCATATAGATTGATATATGCATAAATAATGAGTGATAAATACGGGCGCTGTTTAAATATGATTAAAATGATATGTACAGCCCCACACACACACACACACCCAGCCACGTCGGGCTCTTCAACTTGATGGATTGCCTCTGATAATGGACGGAAAACATAATTCCAGCATTATTGCATTAGCCTCAACTCATAATCGGCGGTCGCTGGGGCTTTTTATATGCGAAAGTATTCAAACAAACAATTTCTGACAGTTTTAAAGGAATGGCAGACATTTCACACTCGTTATGGTGAACGTATACAAATCCAAATTGTTTGTATTATATACTTATAAAGTATGGTATATATAAAGATATTTTATAGATTTTATAAAGCTTATTCCACTTACAAAATATATAGGGAAAACAAATGTAGAAATGCTAGTGTTTGAATTATAACATTTTGTTTGTATAAATTGTTACTTTTTGGCGGCTGCATGAGGGAAATATTCAGCAGAATAATTATAATTGGGATATAAGTAATCTAATATAATATATTATATATAATCTATACTCCATAAAATAGTTAAAGCATTAAAAAATAGGTTGAGGCTTCCCTGTACTCATGTTCAATTTATTTAAAATAACCTAAAAATCAATCAATATAATGTTCACATTTAAAGGAATGCCGCAGCTGAAAAAATATATAATCTATTTAAAGGCATTTTGTGTGAGAAACTAACAAATATTTGATTATGCAATTTGCTACAGCCTTAAAGGAATGCAATTTGTGGACGATAAAAATAAAATAATTGCATTGCTGTTTGTGTTAAAAACCAACAAATATTTGATGTTCTGTGTGCGGTCAAAGAAATCATATTTAATTGCTGGCAAATCAAATATAAATGCCGCAAATTCCGTGCAAAGCACTCCATAAAAGGCGCCCCTCTCTCTTGTTTTCGGGCCACTTTAGTTGCGTGTTGAAACCATTTGTCTCATTCGAGTAGACCTCGGGGAGCCTTCACTGAATAATGCACGAACTGTAATTGTCCTGAATGTCCTCCTGACGGCCCTCCCGGCTTGGGGAGTCGGCGGCACTCTGATTTTCTTTTTTTTTTTCTTGCGACACTGTTTTGTTGTGCGACTTCTTTAATGTGATAACTGGCCTGTTTATGTGATCTGAATTTTTTTGGACGAGTCGCCTGCCAATTGCACATCGCAATATTGTTGCATAATTGTGCAGGACCAAGGCGGTGCAGAGGTGCAGGACCTCGTGCTGGTGCTGATCTGCAGGATTACACTTGTTATGCAAAGCAATGCAGCTGGCAAAATGCGTGCAGTTCGACAATGTGCAAAACAATGCGAAATGGCTGCAGAAGGGGTGGGTAGATGAGGGGGCGTGGCCGGGTTCATGTTTATGATTTTGACAACAAAACGCCAGCGAATTCCACCCTCGTCGGCATCAAGGTGAACTGGGTTTCGGGGGGGAAGGGCGGATCAGGGAGCTGGCACGGCCATGTGACAAACAATTTGCCTACGCCGCCCTCCCCCTCCCCACCCCGTACCACTGACACGCCCACTCCCGGCTCCTCCTCGTCAGCGTGTCCCTTGCGGCTTTCAGCCACGTCAACGCGGCCATGTGTCTGTGCCAGTTTATGTACGTACGAGTCTCTGGCTGCCGCCCCTTCGCTGTGTTCGCCTGTCACTTTTTACGCTCCTGCAAAGCACATCCACACCCACATATCCTGACGAACTGCATAAATATCTAAGCAAAAATGCGGCAGCCAACGAATATCTGATACCTCCTCAGTGGTGGCTATATGCTGAGCTGGAAACGTGACACTGGCGAACTAACTATCAATAAAAGTAGATCTGCACAGATGGGGTTTTTGTTTTTGGAAAATAGTCAAATAAAAGGATGCGGCCATTACAATTCGAACATTGCCAAAGCAATAAAGTTTGAATATAAAAATTTTGAAGAGGGCTTCACGATACGACATGAAACCACAAACTATCAACAAAGGTATGGCCACAATAAAATAGTATTCGGGGTTTTTTTCTAAATATCAAATTTGAACATAAATTCATATGGGTTTTTGTGCTCACTACTTTCATAAAAATCAAGGACATCTTGCTGGTTTTAAAAAGAGCGATTACAACCTGAAGAAATAATGGTTCTTTTTAAAGGTTTATTCTGTTTTATAAAAACTTTTAAGGGGAGCAAGAATCGAGTCTCTAAATGTGTAGAAATATATAGGGTTTTAAGGCTATATTTTATGATTCTAATAAGACAATGTTTTAAAAACTTGATATATACGGCGGTGCTTTTGAAATGAATAGAGTTTTGAATAGTTTTAAAGAGGAGTCCCAAAATATGTTACAAAATTGTACATTGTATAAAATATTAAACCTACACTAACACTGTTGCCTCACAAAATGTATTTCATAGTTTTAGACTCCTTTTTAACAGTTTAAAACCTCCTAGTGTTATCTGAAGGATAGTTACAAATACAATATGTATATAATATATAAATATATTTGAAAGGTAAAACAGTCTGTCTTGGGTTGTAGCGGGAAGACAAGAACGTTATCAAATCTTGAAAGATTTAAAAACTCGTACAGATGATTCTCTAGAAAGTAAGGTATATCTCTCGCTCTATCTTCCTAAAAGAAGAGCCGCATTTTAAGTGATTTATTTCTGCTTTCGATAGAATTATCTAAGTATATCCCTTTGCCTTGGCAGGGTATCACTCAGCCAGCCATTTGTATGCATGCATTTGAAAATTTGAGTGCTGCTTGCGACATGTTCTTGGGCTGTTGTTGTCGTTTCCATTGCCGTTGCATTTTTTTCCCCTGCCTGCATTGTTGACAGGCGTTAAAATTTGACACATACACACATCACGCACACACACACACACAGACACGGGGGCACACCACAATCCCATATGCAGTGTGTCCCTATCAGGACGTGTGTGTGTGTTTGTGTTGGGGCATTGTTTGAATTGCCCGTCGAGGTTAAGCTGTAACATTTAAAGTGTTGTCGGTTCCGCTTGCCGTTTGCCATTGTAGTTCGCCGTCGCTGCAACTGCAGCTGCTGCAGCTACTGCTGCTGCTGCAGCTACTGCTGGTGTTTAGCTCAAGTGCACTTTGGGCTTTTCCCTTTCTGGCCTCAGAAGTTGACATTCCCGCTGCCAAGAATGCTCTGACAGATTTCAATTGCCCGCCGGCACTCGGTAAAAGTTTTGAATAATATTGCGCCCTCAAAGCCAGGCTGACTGGCTGGCTGCCATGCTACCGTCGTGTCGGCTAATCAAGGCATTAATTTCTTAGGGCATTTACGGGTTAGCCATCCTTTCGAGGCGGTGTACACACACAGCAGCAGCAGCAACAGCAGCATTAGCCTGTGCCTGTGTCACACATCCATCAGAGATTGTCGCCGAGGCCTAAGCCTGTCATGGGTCAAGTGGCCGGAGTGCTCCTCCAGCGGCCAACTTGGCCAGTACCAGCAGCTCTCCTTGCCTCTCCTCTCTTAGTGTGGCCCTGCAGCTGACATCATTGTGGGCCCGGGTCCAATGGGTTTATAAGCCCCCTGGCCCATTGTCTAGGCATTTAGGAGCTCGCCTCGGCCTCCCATCGTGGCTTATTAGACATTGTGGCCCCGCCTGCCAGGACCTCGGCACTCGGTACCTCGCAACCTGCACAAAGGATCACAGCCACAAAGGACATCCCCAGCTATCTATATAGCACATAAAAGTGTAGTTGTGGGCGTGTGCCATTAGCCATAATGCATACTCCATTATGCCGGCTTTGTTTGAGTTTTTTTGCGACCCCGCCTCCGTCTCTTTGGGCGTGTTTGTGCAATGTCCTGGTGGAAAAAGGCAGGCACAGCACGAAAATCGATGGTATTCTTAGTGTTTAAGGTTGCAAATTAATTAATGAGTACAAATTATGTTGGAGATTAGTGAAACTTATAGATATTACTGGGAAATTATTAAGGAAATATGTGATATCTTATACGTTTTCAATATTTCATAGTATTTCCTTATTCAGCTTAGAAAGTAAGGGGCCCTTAAACATTATAGTATGTTCTGCATACCTCGTATATTTTTTGTGACAGTGTGCCATTCTGATTGCTGCTCTTGCAACTTGTTGTTACCACTCTAAGCCCAATGTCCAATGCCATCTGGCCGTCAGTCAGTTTCAGTTTCAGTTTCAGGTCCATGGCAAAGCTAATGACAACTTGCATAAGAACCCCTTTGGCCCCGCAATCGAGGGAGACAGACAGTTGCAGGCTCTTTTCCTCGCCTGCACACATGAATGTTTTAGCATCCAGCCAGGAGTCCTTCTTGGCCATTGGAATTCCCGTTGCATTTCCCTTGCGCTACCAACTTTATGAATATTTCATGGCAGGAAGACCCACTCACTGGCCAGTGGCCACTGCACGGCATTGAGTGCATTGCGTATGCTGCGTATGTTGCCGGAGAAAATGCTAAGACAATTATGGTCAATGGATTTTAACACTTGCCAGGAGTCTGGAGTCAGGAAATATTAAGGCACCTCTGTCGATGATGGCTGGCCGGATGGCCATGCAAAATTCATGAGCTCCCTGCGAAATGCCAAATAAATGCGAGATCATAAGTGTTTAATGCAGAGTCCACCCTTTTCCGTTCGCAATATGCATAAATAAATTATTAATCGGTCCTAGTGGCGCTTCAACTGGAAACGGTGGCTCATTATGAACTTGGCAATCGAGCTGAAATTGGAAAGTTTCTCAAAGTTGGCCAACTGAGAGTAGTTGGTTAAAGGGGGGGTTCGTTGTACAGAAGGGGGTTTTCGCTAAGGGTTAGCTCTCTCGGAAAATGTACTCCTTCCGCGCGCCGCCTCCGGGGCCGCCGCAGGAAGTGTAATTTCTTATTTTGCCTGCTGCGAATTGAAGAATTTATCTTTATTTTTTACCCCCGACTCGGTGTGTCTGTGCGTCCGTGTCCGTGTCCGTGTCCGTGTCCCTTATCCCCTCCGCCTGGCACTCGCCCTTGCCGCATTGTTGTGCATTGGGCCGCAGCTGGTCTGCCATTAAATCAACAATGGCCGCCCGTACACGTGCTCGTCCTTCTCAACGGGTGTGTGTGTGTGTGTGTGTGTGTGTGTCTGTATTAGTTTCCCCTTTGTATGATTTTTCATTTGAGTTAAGACCGACGACGCCGTCCCCTTCGAGCCCAGGCCCCAAAGCTTGGGCATATTTGTGCGTATTGCAAGTGAAATTCTCTGCTGCTTATTGTTATTGCCCCGGGAACATGGAAAACGATTGGGTGGAAGGGGTCTGAGCAGGAGGAGGAGGTGGAGGAGGAGGCACAAGGACGAAGGGGACGCACAGGGGGGAAAAAAAAGGGCACACAGGACGTACGGAACACAGAGCTTTGGCGCACAGGACACGCAGCAATTGAGAGTTGTTGATTGTTGCATATTACTCACAGCCCGAAAGTTCAAAGGGTCATCGCAGCGGGCGAGTTGATTCTGAAGCCGACTTTCTATTCAGCAACTAAAAAATAATGATTTCCGTTCAAGAATAGTGCCCGTGCCACATTGTTAACAATAGCTATAATCGGCTTAAATGTTGAATAGTTTTGAAAATATAATACGTTTATATTTATCATGAATATTTGATAGTATTTTAAGCAGTCTATGCTACTATATGACATATTCCTCAAATAGTAGCATTAGTTTTATTTAAATTAATGTCAGAGTAAACTTTTTAAACGAACCAAGCACCCACCTTTTGTATACGTTTTTAAATATGGTTTTAACTTAAACGTTCAGGCATTCTTATTACTGATTACATTAAGCCCTATAGAACCCGATCCCTTGGCGGATGAAGTGCAATCTGAGGTGGAAGCCAGCCGTCGGGATAAAATAATTTTTCCCCGGCACACTCATAAATATTCATGCTATAACCGGAAAACGATTAAATCGGAAAATGTTTTTAAGCTCCTGTTGCAGCTCCAACTTCAGTGGGCTCCGCTCTCTTCCTGCTGTAGCTCCTGCTGCTCCTCTTGCTGCTCCTCTTGCTGCTCCTCCTGCTGCTCCTCTTGCTGCTCCTCTTGCTGCTCCTCCTGCTGCTCCTCCTGCAGCTTCTCTCCAATATTGATGGTAAATGCCGTAAAGTGTTATACGGATACCGCCCACTTTTCCACCTTCTCCATCCACCACCCACCCCGCTCTGGTTGGTGTTGGTGCTGCCTTGAGTTTTATGCAAGCATGTGGAAAATTCCAACGAAGTGCGGTCATTTTAATAACAAAAAACATCAGCTCTTTATGCACTCAATGCTCTTGTTGTTCCTTTTTTCGCCGTTCAGCTCTGCTTTGGCTTCTATTTACTTGTTTTTATATTTTTTTGTTGTTTTTTCCCCTGTGCGTGTTTTTTTTTTTGTTATTTTGCCGCCGTTGTTGTTGCATTTTATGACTTTCGCTGTTGTTGTTAGCCAACGCAAAACTTTTCCAATATACCAGTGTGCTTTTTTTTGTTTTTCCTACAAACACCTCCCGCCCCCCCGTTGGCTTGAATTTCCCCAGCGTGAGTGTGTGTGTGTGTGTGTGTGTGCTTGTGTGGCTATCACAGTTGGTTGGTTTAATTTTTAAATCACACAAGACAGTTAATTGATGGAGGGAAAAGTGGCAGCAGGAGTGGTCCTTACTGCACAGTTCCTGCGGCATTGGGGATTTTAAATAGATATATGTATGTATGAATGAAATTGCAATAGGAATAACTTTGTTTCACACATTTCTGGGTCAGGGCTGAAAGTTTACAATTATCGGGAATAGTTTTGTATCTTGTTCCGAGATATGCATGTATTAACAATGCATTCAATTGAAGTACAAATTGAAAGTAATTTCTTTACAAATGTCATTTTGTTTATGAGTTTTTAAATAGTTGTAAGCTTTAAAATTTAAGTATTTCTGAGAAAAGCCACAAACTCTTATCAAATTTGTACTTAATTTCTATATAGAAGGTTAAGAGACTTGATTTATGTACATTTCGGAGCAAAGATTAATGTTTGGGTGATATTTCTCTATATCTGACTATATATTCTACAAATTGTTAAAAGCCTTGAACTCAATTGAAACTCTAAATTAATTAATAACAAAATATTGCACCAAGAAAAAGTAGGTGCAAGGGTTCAAGCAATAAATACACTTACTAGACCATCCGGCTCAAAGGACCAACACCTGAAAAGGCTAAATAAAGACCCGTTTACATTGGTTGAGTTTTTGTGAGAAACTGATTTTATTTTAGAAAGCTTATATAAGAATCAGTTCTTAAAATCATCATTGTATTTTAATTCTTTCTCCCTTAAAATGATAAATCATATTATATTAAAACCCAATCCCCAAACTCTCTCCATCTCTTTCAGGGTCAGTGCTCGGCTGGTACACTGCCCATGGCCTGGGTCGATGAGGGACCCGGGCCCCCAATCTGCCCGCGATCCTGCGCCGAGCAGCAGCACCAGAAGCCAACGGCCTCCAAGGCGAGGACTCCGCGGAGCGCCTCCAGTAACAATAAAGTCAAGTATTTCGTAAACTATAAGGCGGCCCAGATGCGTTTGCGTCGCGAGAGGGACTACGCGATGGATGCCACCGAGAGCAATTCCCCGATTTCGGCCAGCGAGCGGCCGACCATCACCACCACCGATCTGGGTCTGGACATGGACATGGACAGCAGTTCGACATCCAGTGCTACCGAGGAGACGGCGGCAATGCCGGAGCCGGAGCCAACGTTGTCCTACAGCCATCTGCATGCCCAGGAGCAGCTCCAGCTGGATCAGGGCGAACGAGGGGAGGACGAACAGGAGCAACAACAGTGCCTTGAATATCTGGGCGATTCCGCCGAGTCGAGTCCGCAGCACCTGTGCGACCTCCGGTCACCTGGCCAGCTGCTGGAGCGGCTGCGGGCGCTGCGCCTGCGCAACTGCTGCGAGCGGAGCGTGTTCAGTGCTTTGCACACGCTGGCCCTTAACGCCAGCCTGTCGGACCGGCGGGAGTGCACCCGCATCCTCAGCGACCTGCTGGACGTGGACGGGCTGGCCAATCGCATCACCTGCGAACTGGCCGAGATCCTGTTCCGCTTCGACTGCCGGCAGGTCTACTCGCTGATCAACCAGTGCGACGATTGCAAGGTGAGTTAGTTCATAACACTCTCTTGGCCAACGCCAACCTTGGCCCTCGACATTCTTGGTCTTGGGGTCCTGGCTGAAACCATCTAATCCCCTGTCTTACCCAATCCCATTCGCCATAAAAACCCCTGGCATCCGACTTCCTCCTTCTAACCCAATTAAGGCCCCAACCTCGTTCGCTTTCCACTTTGCGTCGGGCCGAAACTCTTCCGCACCGCGTGACATTTTTAGCTGCTCATTAATTATTAAAGTTGAGCTGCGAAAAAAGGGAAAAACTCAGCTCGAAACAAAACCAAAGAACCTAAAGCAGCCATACTGCACTGTGAAAAAACCATTACATATATGGGAGAAAGCCTTGTGTATTGAATACTCTTCTTAACAGAAGAAATTCGTAGTATAACCTCCAGAAATAAACTTATAGATTAAGAGGCAGCCAGTAACTGTTGAATTTATTCAATAAATTGAAGTTTAAACCAGATATTTGAGTTCTTTTGCTCGCCAGTTTTCTTCAGTGTCATTTTCGGTTAGGTTTTTAAGCTCTCTAAACTATTTTCTCCCAGTGAGCCCCCAGCTATAGAGCAATACAAATGTCCAAAATTGTAGGGGTTAATCCCGGAACCAAGGGCCTGTTTGCATTTAAAATTGGCCAAAAGCCGCCTCTCCTCCTTTTGGGCCATTCTCTCAGTGCAGAGAACTCATTCCGCCCAGCGGCAGGACTCTTGTCCAAGGATTCATATTTCAGTCGCGTAATTATGAGGCTGCCGGGGCAGCCATGAGGCGATGAGGCGGGGCTGGAGTCCACGTTGCGGTTAATTTGTGGCACTTAAGCTCGGCTGCAGTTGCTGGCTACATAACAACACCAGATTTTGTCTGCATATTTGATGTCTGTTTCATATAATTGGTAATTATTTGTCGAGTGCCGGACAGAGATGCCTTCCTTTAACCTGAAAACCTGAAATGGCCGATGGAGGAGCATAGCGAGCAAAGGACGAATGGCTGAAGCTGAAGCTGATGCTGCCGCTGAGGCTGAGGCTGATGCTGAGGCTGGGCTGAGGCTAAAACAATGACTACGCTAATGAGGGTCTCTGTACGTAAAGGAAAAACCTCCTTTTGAATACTGCAAAATCTCCAAGAGAGAGAGAGAGGCTGCAGGAGAAGGAGGAGATGAAAAAAAAAAGCAGCAGCAGAAATGTGAATTGCGCTGATTAACAAAACTTGAGGCAAATGCTAAGCAGACAGCAACAAAACAACAACAACAACAACAGCAACTGGGGCCAAAAATACACAAGATGGGGGCTTGGGGCTGCAGGTGCTAGGGGCAGACATATGTACACACACAAATTTAAATTTAAATTACGCATACGCCTGGTGGCACACATTTAATGCGCTGTGCAGCCACAGGAGCAGCAGCAACAACAACAACAACAGGACCAAGGGCTTTAAACTAACCGAAGGATAGGGATAGAGGAGAAGGGGTTGAACGGGGGGGTGGTGGGGGGATGGCCAGATAAAGGGGCAAGGAGAATCAGAGCAGCAGTAGCAGCCTTAACATGATTCTAGTTCGAAAATCAAGTCTCTCTCTCTTTCTCTTTCGCTGGAAAATCAGTTAGCAGAGGCAGAGAGATTTCCAGGACGCTCTCTCTCTCTCTCTCTCTCTCTCGGGGGCTTGCTCTCTCTCTCTCGCGCTTTCGGTCTCTTGGCTTTCCCTGGCTTTGGGGATTCTGCAAAACTTTTTCGCAGTTTATATAAGTTTCAACAGGCAAAATGTTTTGTTACAAAATTTTCCAAAAATAAACAAATTTGCCTAATTTTGTGGATGCAATTCGCCCTCGAATGACTTTGGCCAACTCTCCAGCATCCTTTAGAGAATCATTCAGTTTTATTTGCTTAATTCGGGCCAAAGTCCTCACAAAAGTTAAGCCACTGAAGGCGAACTGTTCCTATAGAAATATTTGAATTTTCAACTGCGCGCGCTTCCTTGGCGTTCTCTCTCTCTCTCTTACTCTGCTCTGGGTCTCTCCCCATTCAGCAGTAGGTTTTCGGTTTTCAGTTTTGCGCTTTTCCTTGGCTTTCCCAAGTCCTAGAGCCAGGATTCCAGCACACACAAAAAACACGTTTTTGCACATGGCCCATGGAGCCCAGAGTTTGGTCCTGGCCCAGCGTCCAGTATCGGTATCGGTATCACATGCCGTTATCGACGGCCAGTTGAGCGAATTAAATCGAATCAAAGGCAATCAAGGCAACTAAAAAGGGAATCCTTGTCTCCCTATTTACATATTTATTTATGATTGCTCACCTTTGTCCGGCCGCAAGTTCGTCTAATTAGTCGCAAAAGGCTTGACATTGCGGCCAACCGCAAAGGCGTCCTTTTTGTGTGTGGCTGTGTGTGTGTGTGCGTGTGTCCCCAGTTTGCGGTTTTTGGAAAACAGGTTTTGTCCGCCTGACCATCTTTTGGCCTTGTTAAGGACCAAGAATGAGCCCATAACTGTGGTGATTCGATTATTATGCGAGAGTCAATTATAATCACTGTCGAAGGCAGCCGCATTTTCCAGTGATGCAATAGGAAGGCATTTTGGGACCAACATTTATGATTATGCTGATGTTGCAAACGGCCAAAACGCAAATACTATTTAATCACACTGTACAGCTGAACTAAATGCAAATAAATTTGCAATTAATTTCAACTTAAATGAATCACAAATACAGCAAAGTTCTTTGGCCAGATTTATGTGGAAACTTAGTCATCACACTTTGGAGTGAAGAACAAACTTAAGATGGCTGATTAATAATTGTTGTTGGGAAATTAGTTCAAAGCACAAATTGATGATGACTTAAAGGTTAACTCAGAATAACAATTGGAATAAGAAGCTTAGGTTTCCTGTTTCATATACTCCAAGCAAACGTGTGAATTTGCATTTAACATATAGACACCATATCGCATAACCTTACGTCATCGGGCAAAAGGAGCGTCAAAGGACGAGGCAGAGCAGGGTTGGCGAGGCGAGGCGGGGAGGCGGCAGCCTTTGTCGTTGAAAGAAAATTGTCAAAAGCGGAAGTAGCGTAATTTCATAAATGATTGATTACAAACACTTTACACGCATTCTCACTTATGTACGCCAATCACATACAGCCGCCCCCAGGAACACACACACGCGTAGAACACACACCGAACACACACATAGTACACTCACACACTTCTCTGGCTCTGCCTCTTCCATATTTGCTTAGGTGTTTGGGGCCATAAACGATTTGTTGCTGTTGTCGACTGGCGACAGCTGACAACAGTGAGCTGTATTACACTATAGCCGCGTTTTGTTAGGTCCGCTTTGCACTTCTTTATCCAGCTGTTCCTCTAGCTCCGCTTCCACCTCCTGGCCGTATCCTTGCGGTACCCTTCACCGCGCTTTGCGGCTGGACACATGTGTGCGGCAACGACGACGACGACGACGACGACCGACGACAGCCAGGGAAAAAGTTTCTGTGTTCCAATAATCTGTTTTCCTTTCGCTTTTTCCCATCACCGCCACTCACCACTCTCACCATTTGTTTCTACCTTTTTTGCATTGGCATTTGGCTTGGCTTGGCTTGGCTTGGCATTCCTCCTTCGTCCTTTCGCAGTTTGCCACTTTGTGCAATCTAGCAATTTATCGAGTCCTGCGTGGGCGCCGCATCTTCCAGATTATAATCCAGCCCAGGATGGAAGCAGCTGGCCCACGACTCCAGATTGATAGATTTCACTTTGCGGTACAAGGTGGATTAAGGATAAAGTTGATTTGGCCGAGATTCCGCAGCAAGATGGGTTCCCTCTTTGGAATGGGGGTAAACGATTCTATAAATATACCAAGAAGATAAGTGTCTAAAGTCTAAATTTATGTAAATAGAAAAAGGAGTTGTGACTGTTAAATTACTAACAAAGAATTACTTCAAAGAACCTATAAATGCGATCACTAGGACATTTTCTTATACAACTAAAGCATATCCTTCGATAAGAAATGTATTTCAAATTTAAATCCTTAGCTGTAATCCTGTAAATATCTTGGCAAACTATTTAATTGTCTTGTTTTCTGCTTTACCAGGAAACTCGTCAGTTTTTCAAACACTGAAATTTCCTCAAAAACCCTGGAGTTTCCTGGGAAATGGCCACTATCGATTGCCAAATGTATTGTTTCCAGGAATTGTCCGAATGTGCCCCCCATAAAAGGGAAACAGCACAAAAGTTTCTCCTCTGATTAGACGGCAGCTCCCCTTTTTGAAAATCGAATCGTTACTTCTCCTTCTTCCATTGAAGAAATATTGCGTATACGCCGGGTAGGCCAGCGAATTCTGAGAAAAGTTTCGCTTAGGACCCCCTTGAATTTTTTTCTTTCGGCCAAATGCAGCGCGAAATTGGCCAATTCGAAGCAAATGAAGGGGGAGACGAGGCAGCGGCGCTAATGTGGCCAAAGGAGGAAGAAGAGGTGGTGGTGGTGACGGACGGGGGAGAAGGCATTAAGCAGCAGCAAACGATTAATCAATAAAACGAAGCCTGATGAGCAGGACACAGACAGGCGGGCCGAAGGACAGACAAAAGGGTAGCAGCGGCAGCGGCAGCGGCAGCAGCTGCTCCTTGTGCTCCGCTCCTTGGGGTCTTCAATGCCCCAGCCCCACTCCTTCACCTCGCGCTCTCGAACCTCGTCGTATATGTGTGTGTGTGTGTATAGTCGTATCCTGGTGAGCTGCTCCCACGTTGACTGACAAGTCTTTGTGCAAACAGACGCACAATCCCACTCACAAACACACACTCGCACACTGGCAAATAAGGACGACACTCGCAAATACACACAGACAGAGACCAGCTCGTCGCTGACACAATATGAAAAATGCTTCTTTCCCTTTTTCCCCTTCGAAACCTCCACCCTTCGTGCTCCTGGGGGATCGGAGGTTGAGCGGAGGGCATGTTCGTAATCCACAATCGACAAAGATAAATCGCTTTTAGTGTGCTTCAAAGCATTTATTTAAATTTACGCTCTCGCTCTCTGTTCTCCTCGCACTGTCTGTCTGTCACCTCTCTGGTCCTTTCTCTTTCACTGTCAGGCGCTAAATGCACTGACAGATAAAATGTGACCTCATCGGGAACGCCAACTGATCTTGCGAGTGTTTAGGGGTCAGTAACGTTGCAGAAAAGGCAAAGTGCTTGGTATATAAAAAGCTTC
The DNA here is from genome assembly GCA_018904695.1 of Drosophila parvula. NCBI lineage: Eukaryota > Metazoa > Arthropoda > Insecta > Diptera > Drosophilidae > Drosophila > Drosophila parvula. The sequence continues at coordinate 57,708 of JAEIIG010038516.1, read as the reverse complement.
GATTTTTTCTATTTAAAATCAGCTAGAAAGGAGCCTAAAAATTGGTTAAACTAAAACTAGTTCAGTGATTTAAAAACTTGTACAAAAAAAACGCTAATAAAAGTATATTCCTTGTAGGTTTTGATTCAACCTACAAAATATTTATGCATTTAAACAGTTGACGGATTGGAAATCTCAGAGAACAGTACTGTAAAATATGTCTAGACTGCCTACTTTAAATAAATATAAATCCCTTTATTTATGCTAGATTTCTCATAGCTTTGTTTTTAGCCGTGTAGCCGATGAAAGTGAAAATTGAACCCAAAAAAACACTGAACCCTTAAAACGAGACTAAAGCTGAGGCCACAAAAGGCCAATGAATTATTTGCGGTTGTCGCTGCACGCTGACGTCATAGATACGCGTCTACGACAAGTTAAGCTACCCTGCAATACACTCCACTCCAGCGCCCGGTCGTTCCCCCCACCCTATGTAACTGGTGGCTGGCATTAGCGTCATTCATACTTTCGGGTCCAGCCAAAAGCCAGCAGCCAGCAGTCAGCTTCTTCTTAGCCGCTCAGCGTGTGTGCCGACGTCTTTCCAAAAATATGCCACACCCTCGCTATAGAAGGTGAATGTGTGTGTGTGTGTATGTCCTTGGTGAGAGTGTTTAACTGCCTGTAATGAGCTGCCAATGACTCAGCCTCCATCGAGGCTTAATGAGCAAATTAGTTAGGTCAGAATTGTTTTGTGTCCGAATCTATCTAGCCGAAATGGATATGAATTGCCCGGCAGGATATCGTTTTAGTGGCTGTCGAAGCATAAGGATATGCATCATAATGTAATTTTTTATATACTCGTATATATGAAGCTAATATGGTTGGTTGATTAAAAGATCACCTCCTATGTACTAGAGTTATCTACAAAAATTAAATAAAACCAGAAACCTAAGGAGCTATTAATTAATTATAATAAAATCCTTAAGAAACCGAACCAAGAAACTATAAAAGTCAGGAAATATGCACTGACTGACTGACGTGTGAATTGGCTTGCACTTAATGTGGCCATAAGTCGCGCACATTATTATATATTATATATAATACATATTGTCAGCCACCCGGGCGCATCTACATATGAGCGATTTATTGCGGACATGCATTCGATGGGTATTTCCGCGTCTTATTTTTAATTAAACTTTCAATTCATATTTGCCATCAGTTAAGCGGCTTTCAGGGAATTGCGAATGCTGCATAACTGAAATGTGGAACATAAGCGGCATGACTGAATGTCTTTTTAGCCCATTGCCAGAGATGCATTCTTTCCGGGCGAAAGTTGCAGACGTGGCACCCACACAGACACACACACATCTTCTCCCCCCTCGCTCTTGCAGGAAAATCGACTTTCCCAACACATTGAGTTCTCGGTTTGTGCATTATTTACTTGTGTGTGCCACTGGCATCCATTGTATTTGAATTGTCAAATCAGTGGCAGCTTCAGGGCAGCTGGAGGAGAAGGAGGAGCAATCGGGGGCGAAAACCGGAGGCCACAGACGGTGGCACAATGGCCGGCTATGGGAAGTGCATAGACAAACAGGCGGAGGAGCATCCTTCGGGTGTCTCTCTCACTGTATCAGCGGCCTCAACGCCTGACTGACTCCACCGGACGGAAGCTGCAAAATAAACTAAGCATTGCGTTTACGGAAAAATAAACGACCAACCGAGTCAACCAAGGAGCGAACGAAACGCTTCTGTGAATGGCCCAGTCAGTTGCCGGGAACTGGAAAAATGTTACTACATCTTGGGGGATCTTTTAAATATTTATCACTTGGAAGGGAAGTCGATAAAGGGAAATAGAAAACATAAACAAATCGATACATTTTGCAAGAATTTAAAGTGTTTAAGGAGATGAGTAGTCATAATTTAGTTAGACTTGATGCCCCTGTGTATTTTTTGCCTGATCCCATCAGGACCAACACCTTCTTTATTATCCCTTTGGGATGAAATAAATCTGAGCAAGTCTAGATTGGGTAATTAGGTAAAGAATCCATCTTCCGGGGGACACATCCCACCTAATTAAGTGCCAACTAATGTGTTTGTCCATAGGACAGTGGATAGCTCTACTGTCTCGTTAAAGGAAGCACCGAATGCTAATTAGAATGCTATATGAACGCTATGAAATGGAAATCCCAGTGATATGCCCCTTTAAATGTGTACATTATGTGCTAGCCAGTGTTTGTATTCTAATGTTTATGCATGTATGTATGCATGCCGGGGGAGTGGGGTTTGTGTACAAAAATTCCAACACTTGTCAGCCAACATATCCGTCATAAACATTTCACATCAGCCACAACGTAAATTTCACTTAAATATGCAAATTTCTTTTCCCTCCGAACAGGAGTAGATGGTTTGGGGTTGACATTTCAACTGTTTCGCGTTTGGCAAAAAAAAAAAAAAAAAAAATGCGAGCGAACGAGCGAGAGCTTCGGGCTCAAAGCAAACACGTTAATTGAAAAATTTAGCCCACATTCAGGCGTGTATATATATATATATATGATACACAAGCAAGTGTGTATATTTACAATAGAGGAGAAAACGTTGCTTGTTGGCCAGTTATGACAGGCAATTAAATTTCGACTAGGACAGCATTTTGTTGCCCAATTAGCCGAGTCTGCCAGCGATTTATAAGCAAAGGAGCAGGATCAGAAGCAGGGGCAGGGACAGTAGCAGGAGCAAAAGCAGGGACAGGAGCAGAAGCTGGACCCCTTTTTGCCACTTTTGGGGTTGACAACAGACAATTATGAAAAGGCGCCAAACGAATGCGGACAGCAGCTAAACAAATGTGCCAAAAATGTTCATGATAATTTGTCCCGACACCCTTTTAAACACTCATCCGCCCCGTGGACATGGGGGACACTAGACACTGGACAGCGGGCTCCGCTTGCTCCGCTTGGACCGCTCTTAACCCCATTGAAGCGAGCTCTGGCATTTTGTTATGGGATTTTGTGGTTTTAAATTTTGTATTTGTCGGATGCAGCACGTAGCTGGCTGGCTGGGGACGAGGGGAAATGGCAGCTGGCGGATCGGTGTATCAGAGCTTTATGTCCAGCACTCTGGAGGTAACACGTGACCGTGTGGCAAACAAAACAAACGAAGCAATGAAGCAGCCAACGAAAGGGAAACACAAGGAGCTGCAACACAGCAACAGAAGCGCAGAAAGAAAGTGCTCACCGTGGAGGGAGAGAGGGAAAGTGTGATGGCCTGGCTGCTACATAATGGCACTCGGTTGCAACCGAGCTGCAAACGAAAAAAAAAAAAAATGCTGTGGCATGGAGGGGGGTAAAGGAACCCCCTTTGGCCCCGCATAGACACACTCGCAGAATCGTAGAATGGATGGAAAATAAAAGTTTATCCTTGGGCCAACAGCAGCAGAAGCATTACTTAAGAGCCAGGGGGGATGGTAGGGGGGGAGGCACACTGTGTGCTGCTGCTGCTGCTGCTACTGCTGCTACTGCTACTGCTGCTTATTGCCATAGCCAATGCGACAACACGTGCCACAGTTGGTCAAGTGCGTTGGCGTTGGCAGTAGCAACTGCTACTGTGGCCAAGGCACTTTGAGCTGGTTAACAAAATAAGCGCACACACACACACACACACTCGGTTCGGCGAGTGTTTTCATTGCATCCCTTCCAGTCGAAACCGAACAAGTTATCTGGCCAAGCTTCTATTCTACACCACACCAAGTTTTCCGGGAAAATTTATACCTAGATTTCTTGGTAAATTGTTACAATTAAGGCAGAATAGGTTGTGGAGCCCCAACCCCTTATAGGTATTATATATCTTAATTTCAAATTATTTTAACAAGTTCTAGGGAAACTGTTACCTGGCAAACTTAGATATATAATGCAGTAAGCTTCCAGGAATTTGCTCACTTGTATTTATACTTTTGGTGTATTCCTATAAAGTTTCTGCCAATTTTCATCGATTTCATGCATTTGATTCTTCCGAGAACTATTTTACTTATCTATAAAATGCGCATAAATCCATAATAAAGATACCACAGATGTAATTACTATTCATTTGCAATTTATTTCGCCATTTATGTAGGATTCTAATTCAATAATAGGAAGATTATTATAATTCTTCATTCAAGGCACTCCAAATTATTGGAAACCACTCCTCACTTATCGATACTTTCCATTTAAATCGATCAAATCGATACTACGATTATTAAAAACATTTATTAATATATTTCCCTCGATTAATTTCCAATTAATTACTAGTGAAATGGATACAAATAGTTCATAAAATGATTTCAAACAGCTGGCATATTGTTCGTTTGGCCAAAAAGCATTGCCAATCGATATCATTTGTTCTCGAATTTTTATTATTGCAGATTGACATAATTGAAGTATTTACTCTGCTGAAACAATAAGCAGAGAAATTTCGAATTTGCATTTAATGGTTGTAAAAATCATCGTTGATTGTTATTTATGGAGTGAATTTTAATAAATGTGTTTTAAATTTTTTTTTTGCACATATAAAAATCTGTAGAACGCTTATATGGGCCACACACACAAACCCACACTCGCGGACACACACACTCGCGCACACGCATCGTTTCGTGAGCCATTATGCAAATTGGCAACAACACGAGGCCCCAGGAATCGGAATGGAAATCGGGGGAAATGAGGACGGCAGCATGAACAGCGAGGGGCGGGGCGGAGGGGGAAAAGTCGAGCCAGCTGTAATGCCCGGCTCTTACTACTCATAAATTTACTGCAATGGTACAAATCAAATCATAACTTATTTGCATACATACGAGCCTAGCTGCTGTATATGTATACTCGTATGTGAAGGTCCTCAATCTGCACAGCAGCGACTGTGTGTGTGCACTTGGAGAAATAGGGAAGGGGCTTGCAACTACAGATTTTAGTTTGCTTAAATAATTATATAATCAAACCAAGGACCTAAATCGAAGAGTGGAAATAAGGGAATTAGTTTCAGTTTAAAAAATATATAATATTTCCAACTCAAAAAAACAAAGTAACCTTCTGTATTAGTTGCCAATTTTTTTTTATCTGCATTTGTGGCCCCTCATATCAATTACATTACATAGTCCGGGGGCATGGCATTTTGTGTGCTGCGCAAATCTTTGCCAAATTCAGTCACGTTTCCATAACACACTGACCAGGACCACAACAGGACCCCAAATGAAAGTGTATTAAATTCATGCTGAAGTTGGGGGTTTTTTTTTTTCTGCGCTCGCACACACTAGCCCGTGCACGAGAGGGCGCTTAGAAAGCCATAAAATATTTATGTCTCAGCCAGTTTGCGAATGAATTTGAAGGCCAATGCAGGAGCATAAACTTTGATACACTCAACCGGCCAATCGAGTTTGCGGATTGACTTGGTGCCGGGCGAGAGTGGTGTAGAATCGATAACGCAAACAATATGCAAGGGCAAACAAAGTTGTTCCCATTTAGCTGGTCATCGTAAAGAGGTCCAGTCCTTTCACGGAATGCTATAACTATTTTTCTCCCTTTCTCTCGTTTTTTTTTTTGTATTTTTTCAACGACAATAATGGGGGTTGATTAACTAGTGAAAACAACAAAGTTTTTGTGAGTGAAACAAAAGGGTTTCCCCATTACTTTCTGCACTTGAAAGGGGAAAGTAATTGTTTAATAATTAAAAGAAAATATATATATATCAGGTTTTGTGATATTAATCGTGAATAACTACAATAAAAAGAAGCCAATTTATAATGGCATTGTAGGTGTTTTGAGAGAAATATAAAACGCTTATTGTTTTTAATAAATTAACCAAAGAGAAAGTAGTTTTTCCCAGAAACCAAGTTGAATGATTGCATATTGCATAATTGCCTTTATACCAATTTTAAACAAAATATAAAGCGTTTTGCATTTAACTGGATAATGCAAATAAAATAATAAAAAAACAATAATTTGAAGGCATAACCAAATAAGTTAGAAGCGAAAAAAATTGCTATACTTTTCGCCATGTTTTTTGTGTATTGCGCCCTGTGGCTTATTTATATATTTTTATTATTTTTCTTTTTTTTTATTTTTATTACCCCTGCGCCTGGGCAATGTTTGCGTTATTTCTTTGGTTCAACGGCTTATGAAATTATGATAGTAAAACCCGACCGACTACGGCAATGGCAATGGCAATGGCAACGGCAACGGCAGCCATTTGAAAACTCGTAAATCAACCCACACGCAATGTCTGCTCCGTTTGGCAAATATAAAGAAGAATTTTCGCAGCTTTCTTCTGAAAAAAAAAAAACACACACAACGAACAACAAGCAAAAAATTCAATTATTTGCCATATGAAACGGTCATTGACTGACTGATGGTCAGTGGCAAAGGTTGCTCCTTTCTTTGTTGTCCCTGCCGCCACCCTTAACCCTTGGGGTTGGCCATTAATGTTTACGAGACAGCTAAGAAAGTTACAATATATGTACATTTTTTTTTGTTTGTGGCAACTGGGAGGGCGCACCCATAAACGTTATTCCTATTGATATGGCCGGCTGTAAAACTGGCTAAAAACTGGTACTGGTCCTGGGGAGTTGGGTAAAAATAAATGAAATTAGAATTTCATTCCCTAATCCGAATTTACAATTAAGCCCGGCTCATCGGATCGACACACAGAACGGCGACTCATTATCGCATATTGAGTTTGCAGAGTTTAAAGCCGCAAATTCGCAGCTCACATCCTATATGCCCATTTCCATCCGGCCAATCTGGGTGACAGTTCGACAGGAAGTGGAACGGAGTGCGCGGCGTGAAGGTCACACATCGATGGGCAGACCATAACTTCGGCTTATTTACTGCCCGCATGTGTGTCGCCCCCAACTCCTAGGATCAGCATCCGGCTGCCACCCAGCCACCCAGCCATCCTGCCATCCTGTCATCCTTTGGCTGCAGGCTGCATGCTCATGTGCTCATGCTCATGCCGACACTGATGATGGCGATGGTGTCATGTCGGCGTAATGGTCGAAAAGGACGAAAATCGGGATTTTGCGTGCGGAATGACTTTTGCGTCCCGCATTTAAATGAAGGCAAGCTTAAATGGATTCCCGTTGGGACTGGGACTGCGGCTGTGGCTGCCCACGGGGATGAGTTTAAATCCACTTCTTCAGCTCGGATTGATTTTCGCCTGTATTTAGGTGGGCCCGCATCCTTGCCACACACACACACACACACTGGCACGCCACTGGCTCCAATTAAGTTTGCACCTGTGGCCCCCTAATTGAGTTCTTGCCGCCTTGTGCGACTTTTTATTTTGGCGTCGGAATTCATTTAGTGTTCCAAGTGCACAGTGCAGTGCCTGGGCGAAGGCGGAGCAGATGTGACAGCTCGAGCTCTAGTTATCCTCCTCCGACATGTGCCACTGCCACTGCATGGCTGGCTTCACGGCGAAGAACACTACACCACGGTGTCCTATTAATGGGAAATACTCTCCTCTTTTTTTTTTTGTGTAATTAAATAATAATTTAGCGTAGTGGGAGGGTGTAGAGAAGGTGAAGATGCGATGACGAAGCCGCCTACGCGGGGCAGCCACTCTCAGAGTAACCAAAGCAACAGCCATACTCGGTTATATATATTTGTTTTTAGATATATACATACGTGCACAGGGAATAAAAACTTAAGACATAAAAAATAAGAATTTCTGAAGAAAATATATAAGTATCTGTTAAAGTAATTAAAATGTAATAAAAACCTGTTCAAGGACAAGTTAATGTGCGTGTTTTTTGTTCTTTAAAAGAGTCTTCTATGTTTAAATATAATTTCTGTTCGAGAAACAGCTAGAAATATTGAAGATATTAAGAGTAATAATTAATTATTTAACATTATATTTATTCGGGAAAGCTACACAAATTACAAGGCTCTATATGGAATGCAATCAAAATAAGCCAAACAAATATTACATTGTAAAGAAAAACAGATTTACACTGAATTAGGAACCTAAAAAACAGCATAACCTACTTTTAGAAACTTTGTTAAGCTATTCCCTGAGTTATTCCCTGAGCACCCCTAGACTACCCATTTCCCTAATAAATACACCAAGAAACGTTCTTAAATGCAATTATTTTACCACGTAAGTTTTCCCTCAGTGTACACATTCGTGTGTGTATATATTGCTGTGTGTGTATTTGCGGTTTAATGTCAGACACTCGACGAGTTTATGGGGTCGTTGTCTTTCATGGCCAAAACAAAATGAGTATAGTTCTTGATGAACTACTCTCACAAATGTTTTAGCAATTTCGCTTGGCTCCGTGCGCGGGGGGAAATGAACGAGACGCCCTCGGATTATTAAATTGCTTAGCTGCGATTTTTCCAACTCAAAAATTGTGAGTGTGCCTCAGATGGATGCCACATGTTGTCACCGTGGCGGAATGTTAGGTTTTTCCCCAGCCGCAAACACCGTCACCCGCAGTGACAGCAGCAGCAGCAGCAGCAGCGGCGGCAAACACAAACAATTAGCCTTGCCAGTTGCAGTTGGCCGCAGGGTCAGCGGTGCGTATGCGTGATTTATGAATGCGGTTCACGATTTTGCGGTTATTAGGGGACAGGAGAGGGAGACGGGTGTGATTAGCAGTCGAAAATGCAAGGAGAGCGGGCCCTGGAGGAGAGGTTAATTCAATTAGTGTTGTGTTTGCACTCGACCCTTGCCAACAGCAGTGCTTTGTTTTACCATTTCGAACACAAATTCGATAATTGATTTAGACAATCAATGCACTTTAACTTGAGGCAATCAAGAGTCTGGATAAATATTGAGCCGATTTTCTGCTCCTTTGCCAGTCCAGTGTCTCCAAAAAATATACATACATATACTATATAAACGAGTTTGCTCTATATACATATGTACATATATGTATATAAACAGAAATCCAATGACTTTTGTCGGTATTTTTGTTTTTGCCGCATTCCCAATGAAAACTGAAACTGAAATTCCCGCTTTCCGCTTGCCGCTTTCCGTGTCCTGGCAGGCAAATGTAATGGCAGTGCAGACACATTGATAGCCACAGAAATGTTGGCAAATAGCAAAAATTTCACCTGAACCAAAAATTCTCGGCAGGCCAGCGAGGAGTTGGTTGTTTGGTATTTGCCTTTGACCAACAGTTATGGCCCAGACCGAGGAGGGGGGGTGTGTGGGAAAAAAAAACCGAGGGCGGCTATAGGGGCAGGACAGGAAATTCCGAAAAACTACTGGCAATAGTTCTGACAGAATAGAAAATCACAACAAGGGCGGGCAGTGGCAGCAACACAAACGGCAAACAGCAAAAATCAACAGCGGCAAAGAATAAGCAAAAATATTTTCCCTACCTGGCAACAAATTTGCTGGCAAATGGAAAAGCTGTTGGCTACCCAGAGGGGAGGGTAGGGAAATGAGGAAAAACTATGGATGGACTGATAGATAGGTGGATTCGAAATTAATATGAAGAGTGTGCATTCGAAGCGGGTTACGAGGAATATCGATGGGTGTTTATATAAAGGCAAAGTAAAAAATATATAACAGCAGGCAATTGATTTAGCAGATTTGGCAATATATATAGAACTCCGTCCATGGCAAATTTCTGTTGAAATAGTTAATAAGTCAGCGAAATGGAATGCATTCTGCTGATAAAATAAACCCATTGAGAGTATTTTGTGGAATAAAAATCAATTAAAAAGCCACCTGACAATATGCAATGAATTGTTAGTTAGGAATGATTTTATGAATGTTTTTAAAGGGCTTTAGATTCGAAAGAGTTTTATTATTTAAGAGATTATTAAGCTAACATGATTAAGCGCTTATAATTTGTTTGTTTTGTAGATTAATTTAATATATTTGGTGATTAAATAAACAACTCAAACATGAGCCTAAAACATAGCCTCATTTTGGGCTTAATGTCAACGGATTCTTATGCCCAAACCTTGTATTGTTTAAGCGCGATTAAAGCTAATAGGATTGAGCACTTTTAAATTGTTTCTATTTGCAATTCACTTGAACTATGGCCTGGGAATACTTACTACCTATAATCCTTTATGGTACAAACTAAACAATAATATATTTAAGAGCGCCTGCAGAATGTATTCCTTTCAACAGATTACTCAATAATATATATAGAGAGAGGGATATACGAGGCTGAGCGTATGCATACATATATGAGGGAGCTCTCGAATGCCTAATTGGGGCGTAATTCAATAATTTCAATTAAATTCGAACAACACAAAGAGAACGCATTTCAGATCGAAATAATTTAAATGTGGCCCAGGGATTTCCATAATTGATGACCGTTTTCAATTGCTTGTTTTGCAGGAAGCATATCGTCGCTGGGTCTGCAGTACACTAGTGCCATACTTTGCCGAGCCAAAGGACGTTGTGCCAGCATCGGGGGCAGCATCCACCGCGGGCAAGAGCAAACGCTCAACGAGAAGTGCAGCGAGGGGCGGTGGCATGGAGGCAGTGGCGATGGCGATGGCGGCGACGCAGGCGAATGGAATCAAGCATAAATCTCTGAAATTAATCAGCAATAACAATAAATCAAATAACGGCAATAACATGAACGAGCGTCAGATTAATCAGAAGCATGACAAGAGCTCGAACGCGAGAGCAAAGGCAAAGGCAACGGCATCGGCATCGGCGGTGGCAGCGGCAAACGCGAACAAGGACAATGACCGCCGCAGCAGCAGCAGCAGCAGCAGCAGCAGTGTGGAGGATGCGATTGGCAGGGAACTGGCCCAGACATTCTACGATGTTGTTGGCCTGTCTAACTCCCGACACCAGGGAGAGGAGGAGATCCTGCGAGTGGCCATAGATGGCGATGAACCAGAACCAGAGACGGAGACGGAGACGGAGGCGGAGGCGGAGTCCGAGGCGGACATGGAGGCTGAGGCCGAACAACAATCCAATAATTTCATATCGACTGCCAATAATTCGGATCCCAGAGCCACGGATCCAGTGATATCAAAACTACACAAGAGGTGAGTGTACACCGAAGGTTAAATGGGGTAACAATTGTTTAGGATGCTTAAAAATATGAATTATTTAAAATATATGATTTATATTTTATTAATGTATTATTGCATTGCCTTGTGGTTTGAGTGGAGTTCATGGCTAGCACAATTTGAGGCATATTTAAGATTATAGTTATATTTTAAACTCAACTTAATGTCTTGAATTAAAAACTTATTTTACTATAGATGAAGGCCTGCTAATATTATTATTTAATGCGTATTAATATTGTTAGAAAATAAAATAATAAAGGCGACCTAAGGATGTACGTAAATATTGAGAGAAAAAGTTGATACTATATCGCATTCCATTTCATATCGAAAATAAAGTAAATTTGATATATCAAAATATAAAAAAAACGAAAAATATCGCCTTTAACTTTCAAATATCGATAATATCGAACAAATTTCCGAAAATGTTATTTAATAAATTGGTCTGTTTTCACCGACAATATCTAAAACCAATTTAAAACAACATTTTGTCTTAGTTCCGTAAATTTTTTAATTTTGTACAGTTCGATATATCAAGCAGAATACCGATTTATTGGGCACATATCGCAAATATCTAATATCGATATAATATCAATATATTAGTATTCTTTGTCATCCCTATTAGACTTATTTAGTGACTCGTGAGTCAGGTCTTTGGGCACCTCTGATTTAGATCAAAAGTGTTGTATTCAATTATTTTGTTATATTTATTATTTATTTATGGGAAATAAATCTTAAAGTAATATTAGTAATTATAATTTAATACTATATATATAATAGTAGTAATATAGTCTTAATATCTTTGTAATCTATAATATAATTACCAATCTGCTTCACATAGTATGTATTTTCTGCCATTCCTAATACCACAATCTCCATTTATTCCCATAGATCAACACGCAAGGAGGAGTTCCGTAAGCGCCGCCGTATCCGGCCCTGCCTGAGCGTCTGCCAAACCGTGGAACAAAAGTGCCCCTACCTGCTGCCCGCCGATCGCGCTCCTGCGCTGCCCACCCAATATGCCGGCGAGCCGACATTTCTCTGCCTAGGTTAGTGTCCTTTTTAAGTACCTATCCTGGCGTGTCCTTACTTACTATTTATCTTCAACTCCTGCCAGATCAAAACATACCCGAGACCGGGGCGCAGCTGGAGAAGTCAAGCTACGGCCCCAACGATTGCTGCTACAGCTACTGCAATGGTCCGATGTCCGGGATCTGCACCGTGTGCCAGGAGTTCGCCGCGCCCAGAATGTCGGAGGAGGATGCTCCCACTTCGACCAACTCCAGTCGCCGCGTTCACAACATCACGCTCTCGCTGAGCTCGCATCCCGGCGAGCATGCGCGGGCCAAGAGCGTGGCTCTGGCCCTGCGAAACGTGAGCCGTACTGGCGGCGATCCGGATGCCATGCAGACCCTGCTCGACCGCCTGCCGTACTATGCGCGTCACGACGGTGTCTTCTACTATGACGAGGACGGCGATATGCCGCAGGCGCCGCTCTCCGGCGACTGTGCCGTCGTGCCCTCCGTCTCCAGTCGCTGCACGATCCCGTACTATGCCTCCGGCACGGAGGCTGTTGCGGCCCCGCCCACCCAGCTGCTGGTCTGGCTGAGCGCCCTGCTCGGCCTCCTCAGCAGCTGTGGAGCGGCACGGCAGCGCTGGAGCTGTCAGTGGAGCGCGATGGTTGGTGGTCACAGCCGGGTGGCGACGGGTACGAATCGCAGTCGCCAGGCGGTGGCCTGCGAGGCCAACTGTCACGAGCAGGAGCTGGTGAGGAGCGGGATCAGGTGCCGGAGTGGTAGCCAGCCGTCTGCCACGCCCAAGATCAAGCCGTTAAAGTGCGCTTCGGGACTCGCCACCGCCCGCAGCTGGTCCTGGTCGTATACGTGTAGGAAAGTGCGATACTTTAGCAGCCGGAGCAAGTTCAAAGGCTTGACCAGCTACGGCGGGGATGGGGACACGCGGCCGGCCACGGTCCGGGTGCGTGTACGAGTGGAGGAGGGCGGGTGCATTAGGACTAGGAACTATCGCTACTTCTACTACTTCAACTACAACATAAACGACTGGTGGCGGAGATGGTGGCGCTGCCTGAGCACCGGCGCCTTATAGTGCCTGCGAGCGGTATGCGGCCCCCCCACCACAGTGGACAAAAAACCAAAAACCAAAAAAGGAAAAAACCACGACGACGTACTCGTACTCTCCCTCTATCTCTTTAGCGAAATACTGAACCGAAAATCGAAATCGAAACCGAAACAGAAAAACCAAAAAACCAAATACTTAAATAATAGCTAAATCAGAAACGGAAGCATTATAGATGTGGCATAAATGATAGCAGGAAGGATGGAAAGTGCTGAGGAAAATGGATACACAGATACACACACACACAGTAACATAGAAATCCATGGAAATACGAATTAAATGAAACGTAAAACAGAAACCAATTAAATATTTATGCTCCTCTTTCCAATGAAATAAAAACAAGCATGAATTAATTATAAATCTCTATTGAAAACAAAACCAAAATAGCATATTTTATTACAACTAGAACAAAGAATATGAATATTTAATTAAACAAAAAGCAACTGCCACAAGAATAGGTTTTTTAGATAAACGATAACGGAAATACCAAAAAAGAAACCAAAAAAAAAAACATAACAAACGAAAAACAAAAACATTTAACAAAACGCATACACCTAAAAATATAAAACAAATGAAGAAAAGAAAGAAAAACAAACAACAACAAAAAACTGGGGCAACCACGGAAAATATAAATAGTTATTAATTTAATTACTGGCGAGCAAAAATACGAAAAGTTTAGGTTAGCTAAAAAGACAAAAAAAAAAAACAAAAGAAAAAGAAAAACGGAAGGAAATTATGAATCCAAATTTATTAGACTAAAGGAAACATTTGAAAACTGTGGAAATGAAGGAAAAGAAGAACCCGTCAGCGGAAAATTTGTCAGAGGCCGCCGCGTATCAACCACCTTTCAAAGAAGTAAAATGCGAAACGTGTGAACTTTACTTAAATTAGTTTAAACTTAAAAAACCGACATATATGCGATTATGTCTAGTCGCGAACGGTGGGAGGGATTTAATTAAAACAATTAAAACAATTAACGGGAATGGAGAACCGCTAAAGTGTCTAAAGAAAATGTCTTTATTTAGTTAAAAAAAAATAAAAGAAAACAACAAAAGCAAAAGGGGAAACATAATAATTTGTATAATCCAAGTAAAGAGCCAAAATGGAAAAGAAAAGAAAACGAAGAAAACGAAGACGACGAGAAGCAGAAGAGTATATAAAGCGCACAGTAAAAACGTATCTTTAAGATTCATCGACCGTCATCGTGAGAAGAAATTCGGATTCGGGTAACAAATGGAAGCATTACCAGCAGCATATAGAACCATGCGCCGCATTACCGCCTACATATGTACGGATATATGTATGTATGTACGATAGATATAGTCAACAAACAATGTGCAACGTAAACAGCAAATAAGGTAGCGATCGGTCGGAAGGGAGAACAACAACAAGAACAACAACAACAACAATATGCCTACTATATAAATACTAACAATGAATAATAATACTTTTTGTAATAAAGTGAACCCTATGTAGCATATATATATATATTAATTATATATATATGAAATATATATATTTATATAATATATATTGTCTTAACAACTTATCGTACATAACTTGCAGCAGAAAAAAAAACGAGAAAAACCTATGAGAACCCAAAGAGAAAGCTCCCCATAGAAGCGAGGAAAAAAAGAACCCAAAAGAAAAGAAATGAAAAAGAAAGAAACGTAAATAATTAAGAAATATTCAAATAATTAGTCGTATTTGGTATTAACTAATTAAACTATTAAAGTAAGTACTAAACAATTTGAGAGAATCTCTGATAGAGCACACTCGCCCAAACACACACTCTCACTCAGATATAGAGACGCATTCTTTGAGCACTCCTAACGATTCAGTTCTTCAGATTTCCCCCTTACCAAGTCACCTGTCCACCTGTCCACGTCTCCACCTGTCCACCTGTCCACCTCTCACAACCTGTCACCTCTTTGGTACTTTCCAATGTTTTCCTGGGAAAACAAGAGTGTTTTGGTTCGATTTTTCCCCCATTTATCGAACGGTTTAACCCACTGCAGGCAGTGTCAGAGTTACCAAGTTTTTAAGTCTATTAGGGAATGCATTTCCGACATGAATTTCTGCGTGAATTTTTGCATTAGAAACTGACGAAATTACTTTAGGAGGAGATATAGGAATACGATGGATTTTGTTAGATGTTGTAGTAGAAACGTAAAAGATATAGCGAACCAGAGCAGCAGCAGCAGCCTTCATAGCGACTTACCTCCCACAGACACACATCTATCACTCTCTCACTGTATCTTTCTCCCTATCTCTCTGTCTCTCTCTGTGTTTTATTAGCTCCCCCATATCAATAAATCATTGTAAATACAGATAACGTATGAACAATTCACCTCGACCATCCATTCTATATAATTTCTTCATTCTAACTGGCAAAGATCCATATTCTTCGATAATTTCTTCTTCACTTCTTTGTAACTTTTTTATGATTCATTCGCCCAAAGAAAAAGTTTCCGCTAATTATGGTTCCATGTGGGGAACACTCTTTCCAAATATATATGTTATGCAAGATATATACATATATGCCAAGTATATATGGGGTTTACGTGGCCGATGAAACTTTTCATTTATCTCTCGGCCCGTCGACGTCCGGGGGTGTGCTAACTGTATGTACATGTATGAGGCGAATGCAAGACATTTTCTAAGCAAACCAAACCAAAAAAAAAACAAACGAAAGCAAGCACGAGTTGGAGGGCGGGGGGATGGGGGATGGAGGGCGACGATAACCCGTTATTAAAAACATTTCAATGGCGGAACGGTAACAGTAACGGTAACGGTAACGGTAACGGAAACGGAAACGGAGAAACGGAGTCAGTAACAGTAACAGCAAAGGAACAGAAAGAAAGAGACAGACAAGCCGCTGGCACAAATTGCGCGCATATAGAATGCAAATTGTTATGAATTATTGTGTACTTTTGTAAAACTTTTTGATATATATAATATAGTTAACATGAATAGATGCCTAAATAATAATAAATTAAATGTTAATTTATTTAAATGTAAACAATAAATAGAGAAGGAACTGGAGTAGGCCGGCGACGGAGGCGGTGTCGGAGACGGAGGCGGAGGCCGGGCATATTTGGGGTCACCACGATCCCGGTACGATGCAAAAGTCCGGTCACCCACAACTCTGGATCCCCTCCCCGGGGGAGGCATTTAGCGTATGTACGAAATAAATTTTAGGCGTTGGCGAGGCGAGGATACCAGGATACGCCAGGATCCCGCCTTTTCGTTGGGCCAGTGCGCGCTTAGAGAAACAAAAAAACTAGTTGAATTGTGTACGTAATGTGGGTAAAAATCATACATACATAGCACCAGATCTGATCCATCGATTGGGCATTACTTTACAGAGTAGGCAAAGACAACAAAAACACTGCATTGAAGCCATCTCATGCGATCCACACACACTCCGAACACACACCCCGAACACACACACCCACAAATCCGAATCAATAACCAATTAGCACGAATTATACAATAATTTTTGTAATTGATTAGCCGCTGCCACACACAAACCAAAAAAAACATTAACAAAAGATCAATCGACGAAACGAATAGCTCCGCTGCAGCGTACGCTAGCAATTATTTTTTACAAAAACCAAAACAAAAAAACTATTTAAAATATATAAAAAAAAGAAGGGAAACACACAAAAACAAGTATAAGAAACAAAAGAGATTTTTAAAAGCCGATACCGAAATTGGAGACACAAAATTCTTTTTAGGCCAAAAAAACAAATTAAATTACATAATTGTGTGCCAGGACAAAAGTGACAAGGAAGAAAACATTAAAAAGGATATATAAAAACCAAAAAAATGAAACGTTAAAATGTGTTGTATTTGATATCATGCAAGCGAGCACAGAAACCAGAAACAAATGGCGAAAAAGTAAGGTAATAATATAAACGAGATTCATAGCGTCAAGTCAAATTTAATTTAATTAAATGAAAACATAGATTAATTTAAAGGAAAGCCACAGCCACACACACACACAACACACAACACACACACACACACACAGCTAGCAAACCAAACAAACAAACAAGCCAAAAATGTCTCCGTAAAATTGAAAACTCCCACAAAACAAAAACAAATAAAAAACAAGAAAAACCATAGAATTTCCCGTATGAAAATGTTTGCCTAGTGAAAAATCGAAATTAACAATGACACACCAGCCCCTCCCTCCCTCCCTCCCTCTACCCAAATAACAGTAATTTAGTGGAAACTGATAAAGAGAAAAATAAAGAAAATCTAAAATCCCACATGAGACAGCTAAAAACTTTAAAACAAACAAAAAAAAAAACTAAACTGAAATCTTCTGTACTTGTTATTTAAAACCAAACAAAAATACAAACTTAAGAGAAAGAAAAAACAAGGAAAACATAGAAAAATCAACAAATTATAAAAAAAAAAACGATAAAAATCCAAAAATAGAACTCGGAAAAAACGAAATTTCATAGTCCTTAAGCTAAAATCTAAAAACAAAGAAAACAAAAAAGAAACAAAAAAAAACGAAAAGAAAGTAAATTCCCCCAGCCAAAACTATCTAAAGTAATGAAAATGATTTTCAAAGACGCGGACGAAGATGGAAAATAGTAATACTATGTAATAATAATGGCAACTGGCATAATTATGGTAATTGTAAAATAATTAAACAATGACGTAAACGTAATACCAAAAAACGGAAAAAAATCGAAAATAATAAAAAATAAATTGTTGTTATTGAATGTATTTGTATAGAAAAATTATTATGATTATGACGATGAATAATAAATGATTACAAAAATAATAATTATTGTTCAAACCGAAAAAGCAAACACAAACCAAACAAAAAAAAAACAAAACAAATATATATATATACGAGAAAATGCCTTTGACTTCCTGTGACTGGGCTGTGCGGAGTCCGCCCTCCGACGACACGTGTCAAGTCCCGTGGGCTTGGTCCTCCACTAAAGCTGCTTTATGGATGCTGCGGAACAACAAAAAAAATAAAAGGACGGGGGAAATGAGGGGTAAAACATCCAACAAAACAAAATAATTAGGAGCTCCCAGGGGAAAGGCAGGGAAAAATGTATAACAAGGCTGGAGATAACAATATATTAACCATAAATTCATTAAGTTGTAGTTACTTTTCTCGTCTGGCTAAGGTTCAATTTAAGGGTTCAGTTAAAGTCCAAGAAAAGTCAGTGTTCATGCTTTTTCTGGAAATGAAAGGGGTCTTAAAACTTTAATAGAAAAACTTAAAAGTAGGATTTGATATATTTAATTTGTTTAGATATCCTTATTAACGTATTAGCTGCTTTTTGGATGTGATTTAAAATCTCTTAAACAATCTGTCTGCTTCTTAATACTTTGGTGTCATGATTGGCCCCTATATTGAATGGATTTTATCGTAAGCTATAAATATTTCCCTTAAGATCAAGTTTTTCCAGGTAAAACTCATAATTCTATCATTTTTTGTAAGAAAAATGAATTAAAACCTTTTAAAAAAGGTATCTTTTAATATATTTAATAGATGAAAACCCCCAGGAGAGCCTTATAAAAGTGACACAGCATATTTTTAGCTGCCTTTTTAATGTAATTTAAAATCTCTTAACAAATCTGCAAGCTCCTGGATACTTTTAAATCATTTTTGATACCAATATTGATTGTATTTGATCACAAGTTATTATTTATTTTTGGCTTCAGCTCTTTAAGCCTTTCACTTTTGGTTTGTATGAGTTTGAAGGTAGGGAGCTGCGAGCCTAATTCAATTAAATAATATCGCCAGAGCTCCAGCCAATATAATTATGCACGCCAGGGGAGTTCTAGCGGAAAATCTTGATTTCCCTGATGCGGGAGCCGGCAAAGTGCCTGCAATCAAGCCGAGCGAAACTAGCGAACCCGCGGCATGTGTGGAAATCTCGCACGCACTTGCGTTTAAAGTGGCATGCCTCCCTGGCCTGGCTTTGGAGCCACGACGACGACGACGACATTGTATTATATAACTTTCACTTTTCGAGCAGGTGCTTAGCGGCAGTAACAGCGGCAACATCCGCAGCCACCACAACAACGGCACACACACTCTAATTACGCGCAGCCAAAAGGAAAACGAGGCGCAAAGGGCGAAAGGACGAACGGAACAGAACGGCGGGATTGAGGCTCTAACGAAGGCAATCGGGATGCCGCCGAAGCTGGCTACGTCCCTCGGTCGGCTCTTTTGGCTTGGCCAGGTTCCTGGGCTTCAGATACGTTTCGGCTGGCGAAAGGGAAAGTTCGAGCTGCGGATGCGGGACCCGGAAAATCCGCAATCGCAGTCCTACAAAATCCGGTGATTTTTTCGCGTGCGTGCCCAGTCCAGTCCAGCACAACGCACTTTTGGCGGCCGGGGTTTTCCCTCTGTTTTGTTTTCCGAGTGTGGCTTGTGGTGGCTAAATATTTGCCCAGCGTTAACGAGTTGTGCGACAACGGTCAACTAGTATATTCGTTCTTGTGTTTACTCAGTTTTTTTTGCATACCTTTTGGCGCCATAGCACACCAAAAAAAAAAAACACTTGGAATGTAAAGTTTAATTGCAAATGTGTCCAAATCGTTTTGCTAGGCATGAAAACTTTATTCGAATTGACAGCGAACACGGATCCACACTCAGGCCTGTGAATGGGGATAAAGGTCAATGCTAATTGAGACTGGCATGGCAAATGAGTTGGAAATTTCCCACAAAACTAGTTTGAAACTCGATTACGCGAAATTGTTTGAAACGTTGGTAATTGCCGGGACCAGCAACTGGGAGCGGAATGCTTGTCAAACTACTTAAATTATAGTTGACAGGACGCCAGATTAACGAGTAAAGTATTAGGGATTTTAATAGCTGGAATATGGAAGATATTTATGCTGTACCAAATAAGAGGAAAGAAATGATGTTCATTATATTTTATTTGTGTTTATAGTGTAGGAATATGTTAATATAATATATGTATTTCAATTTAAGATAGGGTTTTAGCTAATGGATTGTCTAGAAATCGTTTGATTTGTATGATGTATCATATAGAAGTATAGAAATCGGTGTCTTATAGTGTGCAATATAAGTGGGCACTATTTTATGGGTTTTAAGATACCTAAGAATTCTCTAAAACCTTCGATAAACACAAAATTACAGCGAATATATTTATATACTTAATACACATATTTTCCTGGAAATATTACCAGAATTACCTTAATAATATATTATTTAATCTATAATTACATTGAATTTATGTTTAAAACACAAGAAATATTCTTTAAAAAGTGAAATGCATTCCCAGAAATCTTTGAATAACATATATAAGTGATAAATTTGTGTTTCTTAGTAACTGTTCCATACAAATGACTGCTGTCAGGCCCCCCGTATCTTTGCCTCATTTAAATATTTATTGAGGACCCCCCGCACCACGTCCCCCTTCCCCGTTCAAATAGCGTATTATGTGTGGAGAATGAGGCAAGTGAAACGCGCATTGCCAGGTCAGTGTCAGGCGGCACATCACCTGCTCATCATCAGCCTCCTCGTCGTCGGCGCCGCATTAATAATTCAAAGCGAGCAGCTCGGCGAGGCGAAAGCTCAGCGGGGACACGAACCCGAGCTCGCCGAGGTGAATTCGCCGGCCAACGGTGCGTATGGCTGCAGATTTCCTTTGCAATCTTTTTTTTGGTTTCTACAAGAGCGGTTGCCTTGTCCACAGGAAGTGTACAAGAAATAGGATATGGAAATAGCAGCAATCGTAGGCCGCGCAGCGTCTTCCACGTCCGTTGGAATCCCAACGAGAAGTTCATTGTGGAAAGTCGCGAGAATCCGGCCATTAACTCCTCGAAGCTGGCCCCGCATCCCCGGCTGAAGGTGTCCAAGAACACCAAGCTCACGCTGAGCCCCAAGCTATACCTCTGCCACGACAAGCACTCGGAGCTGTGCCACAACAAGACGCAGCAGTTTCGGCAGCGCATTGTCCAGACCTTCGAGAAGGCCATGGCCGAGTCGGTCAACGAGTCCCAGGCGAATCACTACAATGTGGACTATAAGCCAGTGTTTGGGGACAGTTTCGAGGAGCAATACTATCCCTCCACCTGCCTGGTGATGGAGGCGGGCGTGCGAGTCCTGCGTAGGAAGGATGAACCCTTCAATAAGCTGCCCTTTGGTCGACTCTTTCCGCGCCAGAAGCTCTTTCGGAATATCAAGGATATTAAGACGTGTGCGATCGTTTCCAGTGCAGGCTCCCTGGCAGGTTCTAAGCTGGGGAGATTTATAGGTAATGGAAAGAATAATATCATATTTTAATTAGTATAAACCTTTCAAATAATTTATATATACAAAGTAAAGTAATTTATTCTCCGTTCCATAAATTAAAAATAATATTGAGGCAAAAGTTAAAGAGAAAACCTTTGTTTTTATACATATTCCTTTTAAGTAATCTTCCTAAAACCCCTGTAAATAGCCGTTTTTATTAAGGACATCCATGAAACCCAGTTCGCTTTATTTATTTTTATTTTCGCAAAACTGCAATTGAGGCGGTAAGACTGCAAGACTGCAGCCTGCATGCACAATTAGTCGGAAGAGAACGCGCTCATGAACAATTTGATTTACTCGTCTACTCTAATTCTGTTTACTTTTTTATATTATATTTATTCTGCTTTTATTTTGTGGTTGCTCCCAGACACGCACGACATTGTGATGAGATTCAATCACGCGCCAACGCAAGGACACGAGGTGGATGTTGGCAGCAAAACCACAATTCGTGTGGTGAATTCGCAAGTAGATTCCGTCGCAGTTCCGCACTTTCGATTGCATTTACTGGACAACACTCCCCGGTCTCTATCCTCCCTCCCCTTCCTTTAGGTGGTCACCAAGCCCGAGTTCGACTTCACCCATGCCCCCATCTTCCGGAATGTAACGATCGCCGCCTGGGATCCGGGCAAATACAATGGCACCCTGGAGGATTGGCTGACCAGTGCGGACTACGATCTGTTTACCAACTATGAGATATACAGGCGACGCTATCCCAAGTCGAGGGCCTTCCTCATCGATCCGCATTCCGTGTGGCGACTCTGGCAGAGCCTGCAAATGTTTGCCGGAAATCGTCCGATCAGCCGGAATCCGCCCAGTTCCGGTTTTATAGGTGATAGCTGGAATATATATATACTATATACTTTCTCTTAAGCTTACACCTTCTCTAGGATTGGCCCTGCTCCTGCCCCACTGTCCGCAGGTGGACTTTGTGGAATATGTTCCGTCCACCCGCCTCAATGGACGCTGTCACTACTACAGCAAAGAGGTAAGCCGACAGACACTGCTCCTTCCTCATCCTGTCACTTGACTTCCGATTTATTCGCAGATGAACTCCGCCTGCACCTTCGGCTCCTGGCATCCGCTGGCCGCCGAGAAGCTGATGGCCCTGGACATGAACATGGCAGAGGACGATGACATATCGGTGTTTCAGTTTGGCATTCTGAGAATTCGCCGGCCTGATAAGTTGCTCTGCGGCTTTAACTTCTTTGGCTACTGAGGAAGCTACGCTGGGGAGGAGGCCTTCGCTGGCGGAAGTGACAATCCAGGTGCATTTAATCAAGCGGTTTTCATCGAGTGCAATAAACAATTCAGCTTTGCAATGAATATAAACTCAAGTGTTTGCCCGGGGGCTTCTCTGCGGAGGTGGTGAAGGAGGAGACTGTCTCCCAAGTGGCCTCCGCTGACTCTTGATTGCTTTTCTTGGCTGGCGAGAAAACAAAGCCGAACAGAACAGAACAGAACAGAACAGAAGAAATTATGAGTGGCTGCGCGGATTCATGTTTTCCTTTGCCATTAAATGCCATAACTGTTTGTCTACACGGGCGACCTGAGTGCAATAAGTATTATTATTATTATTATTCCAGTCCCAAGGATTCCGGCAGAGTGGGTGTGTGTGTGGGCGTGGGCGTGGGCGAGGTGAGGAAGGAAAGTACTCATTAATACGTGATGCGGCACGACGAACGTGCAGCGACTCCAAAGCGAAGAGACAAAAACACAGCGGAGAGTCGGAATTATGATGGCAATTTTTGTTCGTTGCTCGTTGTTCTTGTTTGTTTTTTTTTTATTTTGCTGGCTTGGCTTAAGCGCTGCGTATACGCAATTAAATAATATATAGCCAAAATAAATATCGAGATTCCATTGAACCAGGAAAAGGACACGAATCGATGCGAAACGAAATGAAAGTTATGGCCCAAGGCCCAGCCTCACAAAAGCCAAGCAAAATCGAAAGCAATTTAAAGTTTGGGATGGAGTTGGATATATGTATATCCAGCAAGTTTCTTGAACTCCTTCATTATTCCACTTGTCGGGAGTTTGCTCCTTTGCATTTCAAAGCCCCGAAAAGTTCACCTAACTTTAGCTAAAAAAAAAAGGAAATTAAATAAACAAAAGAGTTGTTGTTGAATTTTTACATTTCAGATTTATATTTGACAAATGCAAATAGCCAGACAATTCACGTGTTTATGTTTGCGATTTGGCAATTCTTTGTTTTGGTAATTGGACAGCACCTGGGCCTGCACTGGCCACTGGCCACTGGCCACTGGACCCTGGGCCTTTTGGTCAACAATATTTTGACATTTTTTACAAGTATTTTTTCACCTTTTTTTATTTGCGAAATTCTGCGGCTAAAGCACTCTGCGCAGGCGCGTTCGTTGCCCTCGTGTGAACGTGTTCGCCATGCTGATAAATCAACAAAACAAAATTATTAATTTTATAGCGAAAAGTCATAAAGTGAATCGACTGTTGAGCGTGTGCAGGTCTTCTCTATGGTAATATTTGTTGGATTTGGTGGATATTCGGGTGAGTAAGGTAGTAAGTTAAGGTAGTAAGGGAGCTTAGCTTGCTTAGGTAATTTCTTAAATAATTTTATAGTTAAACAATTTAATAACCTTAAGCAATGCTATTCTGTATACATCTTAATATTACTATAACTGTTTCAAAGCCACAGTGAATGAAATTATATGAAAACAAAAATCTTTAAGGTCAAAATAATATTTGTTTATTATTATATATTAATTTAAATAGTTATATTCGACAAAAGGTATTTTCAAAGATCGTTATTATGAGTGCCACTTCTTGTAAGTATCTTTCTTGGTACAGTTTTTATGTTAAACTTAATTCATATTTATTTTATTGCATAAATAAGTATAGTAATTGATTTATTAGTTATTGTGCTCAATATTTTCTTAAATATACTTTCATAAAATATATTTGTTTCAGGCAATAGTTAATAATAATAAAAGTAATAATGTCTCGACTTTTAAAGCTCATTAAAAGGTTAATATGATAACCAAATAATATAATATACCTAGAAAATATAAAATAAATATATAAAATATATATTCAATCATATTTAAAAGTTATGTAATTCAAATGAATTCTTTGAAAACTTAACATACATCTAAATACATTGCTAAAACTTGTCGCCTCGCCTTGAGCTCTTTTTCTGAACATCAGTAGCTACTCAGCACATTAAACCGTTTATATCTCTCAATTTAATAGTGTGTCATATTCGATATATAGTATCTTATAGTATCTTTGCCAGAAAAGCCGCCCAGGGAGGAGGACTCCTCCCGCTGCTCACTAAAAATCGAATCGCCCTAGTTGGAATGCAGCTTCTACTCGTCTGTATGTAGCATGCAAATTAGAAATGTCGCTTTTTTATTGGATTTTTATCGACTGGTGAATGACAGACAGCCCCGGCCGGCCGAGAGGGTCAGCAGTGACATGGACATGGACATCTGTTTTGAGAATCCGAAACGGAATAGCAGCTCGTCGGCGTCAGAAGTTCCTCCCCTGAAACGTCAGTTTTGGCTTCAGCTTGGTCTTCCACTCCAATGTTGTGCTAATTGAAATCAAATGGCAGACATTTCTTGGATGCAGGGATGATCCCACAGAGAGCAGATGATACTGATGATGACTCATGGAGGCAGAGCCACTTGAGTGAAAATAAAGACATCATAATTTTCGGTTTCATTCGGTTTATTCATTTGCATTGCACGTTTGCTTAGCTGTGTGGTCTGTGGCCCCTTGCTTTTGTTTTTATTCAATTTTATTTTCGGGTGATAGCGTTACTCAAGAGATTTCCGAGAATGCGCGGGATAGTCGTGCCAGCGATATATGAACCATCGGGCTTGTGCATTGTGTCGAAGGGTTAACCCATATGGAGACTAGGGTGATGCCTCATCAGGGCGTGTCCTACGACCACAACACGTACTTACTGCACGCAGCCTGTTTCGGCCAAGATCCAGACAAAAGATGGCCTGCGAGGAGTCAAGGTCGGCAGACAACTTTATTTATCATTCATTAAACTCAAAAGTAATATATGAACGGGACAAGTAAGTGTGTTTATTTGCGGGGTGCGCCGAACTCTCGCCAGTAAATTCTATAAATTCTACAAAAGGAACTGTAACTGTCAGATAAAGGATCGTTAAGGACTTAAGTTTGTTTATTGCTTTTATTTGCGAGTAACTTAAGCATTAAAAGTTATTTTCTAAGCAAGAATATTACTTTCAAGTGATAATAAAGTTAAAAATGATATAAATTATTATTAAAAATAGAAGATACATTTCCTGTTTGTTTATATAAAAAATGTAAAGACATTTAAGATACTAAAACACAAATTAACTTCAATATTATCGAAGAAATCGAGAAGTAAGCAAAATGATATGAAAAGAATTCAAAACAGTCTTCCTTCTAATATAATAAATTCCTCATTTAATGCAATCGATCGAACAAAGATTGCCGCTTGAAGGATTTCTTTTTACCAAGCCCACCCCCAAATAAGGAGCGGCCCCATCAATCAGCGGACTTAATCAAACAATCACCTGCTCCTCAATCAGACTTCCTGCTTGGCATTGAATTATTCTTCTTTTGTATATCTAAAATCCTTAGTTTATTTGCTTTGTGCGACAGTCATATCAAAGTATTTAATTTGCGAAACAAAAGAAGACATTACAGACTTGATTTGAGAGGATTCTGTTCTTTTTTTTTCTTTATTTTTTGAGGAAGAGAGCGAGAGGACGACATTCCGGCACGTTCGAGTGCGTATAAATCAAAATATAAGAACAATATAATGCGAAATTTAGCATCGCAGCTCAGCGAAACCAAAAACAGAATGAATCGCAGCGGAGGGCGGCGTGCATTTCAAATGATTCAACTGGACTCTGGGACTTCGGGCGAAGATAATGCCTGAATTCGTGATATAGTTTCCACTCCCTTAAAGGGACTGTCACTCATGCTGATTCATGGTATTATGAATTATGTTGAGATTGCAGAAGCAACAAGTAATCTTGCGTAAGTTTTACTATAATGATTTATAAGGAGAACATAGTATTTCTGAAAACAAAATGTTGGTATAAAGTATCGTTGTCAGAGAGGGAGAAACCTATCTGAAATTACTATCGCTGGTGACGTCATAAGTTTAGGAAAAAAATCCGGTGATCTAGTTATCTTTAAGAACGCTTTAAAAATATAAAGAACACATTTTAAAATGTATTTTGTAGGTGAAAAACTAATAGAGAAACTATTAAAAAACAAGAAATTGTCATTTTTATAAATTTTGAGGACCATTTTTGGTATATACCTTTATATATAAATATATATAATATATGACTTTAAATTTAAGTTCAAATTTATTTTGGTGGCAGCTTGATCTTTCTAAAAATAAATTAAAACATTATAGTTATCTATAGATATGCTGAACATAATAAATAATTATGTGAATCAGTGGATTTAACTGACCCAGTCACAATTTCTTGTTCAAGGAACCTACAGTTAAAGCCACTGATTCACATAATTATTAATTAAGAGTAAATAGGATAAAGAGTGAGTAGGATAAAGATATAGGGATAATTTTCATTTAAGGTGATTCATATTATTAGGGTTTATTCTAGATACAATGCTTAAGTCTCCCAAGGGAAATCTTAGAAGCTTCTACAGGAGATATGGGGATATTTCTCCATCATAAACTGTAGCTTATGTAGACTCACTATATTCTATATAAGAGAATATAAATGATATACGAAATTGGGACCCCAACGTAAGTCTCCCGTTATGAACGAACTGAAACGAGGAAGATCACACGAAAGGGAGGGGGATGATGACAGGGAAGGACGTTGCTGTGATGACTGTCGCCTCCGATCGCAACGGAACGGAGCTGAGCGGATCCGATTCGATTCCGAAACGAAACGGAACGTATTGCCTTGCGGCCCGGCCATATAAAAGAATCTAAGTTGAGAGCACCAAGCCTCAGTCTAGCGCAAAAAACGCACAACAAACTTGCAGTTACGGCAGCTTGCTGCAGCAAGGCAGATTCCAATAAAAAGATATAGAAAATAAAACTAAATACGAATCGGAATTGAAATCGGAATAAGTTTAGGCAAATTAACGATTTAACGGAGTAATAAGTCGCCTAAAGCTTTCCGAGAGTGAGAGAAAGCTGCGTCCCCGTACCCGGGTGAATCATCTAACAGAGTAGAGTACTAACTGTTAGCCAACTAACTGCTAACTGCTAGCCAACAGCCGGCTAACAGCGTGCGCCTGAGGTGAGTCCCCGAGCTTTAGCTCAAGAGCTGCTCCTGTTGCTTTGTAATCACATGCAAAGGACGTGGAGGGGGAGGGATTGCCTATACTTTCAACCACCAAAAAACGACGACTATCGGTGTGTGTGTGTGTGTGTTTTTATGGATGTTCGCGTGACTCGTAAAGCAGCTACCATTAGACCCACACATACACACACATATGTAAGCTCAGAATAGGCGGGAAGGAGGGTGGTGGTACAAAGACGACGACGCCAACAAGCTGAAAGGCAGACAAGAGAAAAAAAAAAGCAGAAAACCAGAAAGCAAAAAGCCCCAGACGAGTCGCATTCGGAACCTGCTGGGAATCGGTCGCTATCGCAGCTCCCTCCTCGCCATAATTCGTTTTTAAACTGAATTATAGAAGAATTGCCAATGAACATGGATAATTATGGATATTCCCTCAAAGAATCCAAGTGAAAGAGTGACTGTGCCAGTGACTGTGACTGTGAGTGAGAGTGAGTAGAGAGAAGCCTGTGTGAGTGATAGTGTCTGAGTTCGCGGGCCCTTATCGCATATAACCAAACGAAGAGATCTAATCGCGGGGCCAGATAATGCCTGATAAAGTTTAAAAGCAAAACGGCGAAGAACTTTAAAGAAACCAGAAACAGATAGCCGCTTTTGTGCAATATTTGCTGAACACACGGGTAACCCAGACCGAACGACTTGATTATTATTATAACACAAATTAGTTCATGCAAATTGAGTTACGAAAGTCGGCGTTTTCTTGATGGTAAGTGAGTCATGACATGGGGAGAGCTCCAACTGGGGATCGTCTGCTATAGACACATCTTTTGTGTGGACTTTTTCCCATTTGACATTGCCGAAAACAATCAACACGTAGAGTCGCTTTGTAGAACCTCAACTCAAACATGAATACATATATAATTATAGATACATCGGCCAGATACATCATATACATAAATCGCTTTGCCAAACGCCGACCGTGACGTGATTGAGTTTTTGAAAAATAGTTAGTTATTCAGTTTTTCGCACTCAAAGTCAGCCAGTACAAATAATATACTGCCTGCCGCCAGTCTATACTCATATACAATTAGCATTATCTGCTGCCCCATCTGTATGTCAATTATATCTATATACACATATAGGTTCTGCTTGGATCGTCGCAGTTCAAAGGCAAAAGTCAATGCAAAATCGTTTTTTATTCGAGTTTCGGCATGGAAAAGTTCACTCCCCTCGGCATTAATGGAAAACTTGTGGGGGGGAGGAGCAATGGTCTAAAAATACCATAAATAGTTGTCATTAAAGGCAGAAGAAGCTCATAAATATTTCATTGTTCCAACTGCATCGCAGCTCACAGCGGGGCGACAACACGACCACAACTTGACTTGTCCTCCCATTGCCATAACAGAAGAAGATATATATATATATATAAATAGAAGGGAGGGGGGCCAGCTGCACTTGGTCCATGAATAAATGACTTTTGCCTTTGGATTTCTTAACGCAGCCTCCGCTTTGTTCTGTCAGCTCTTAAGGAATTGTTGTCGTTAAGGGAAAACGTCTTTTGTGTCTCTCTCTCGTTACTATTATCTAGATATTCGCATTTTAACTGAACCTTTTGCTGTTGGGGGCCTATAAACAATTGTTTTTGCAGTCAGATTATTAGATCTGTTTGCTTCGAGGTGGCAATTTAATTCACGTGGCTGCAGGCTGACTCAGCCCGAAATTGCACTCAATTGACGTTAATGGAATGGAACAGCCGCACATTAAGATATATCATTGATTCTCAGAAGGAGATAGAGTCAAAGATGAATAGCTCATTAGCACAGATTCCCGCAGATCCCCGATTCTGGTCAGTCGGGTATTGCCATTTGGGTTATTTGTGAGGGAAATGTTGAAATTATAGGCCAATTTTGAAGTCTTTAATAGGATAGTACAATAACTATTTATTTTATTTCATTTTTCTCACTAAATTTCCATTAAAAAACATTCCTCTTAAAGAAGATATATTATAAATGTGACAGTTAACAATAATTCCGTGCTTAATAATTTTAAATGAACCTTTATTTTATATATAAACAGTTTTATTTCATTTAATACATAAATTTCAATGCCTGAACACTTTTCTTTAATAATTTACATTATAAACTAGCTTGTTTTCAGGGCTATATAATTTTACCAGCTCTTACAACATTAAAGAATGCGAAATAGAGAAACATATAGAATTATATATTATTTATAGATACTTCTAAGAGCCAGTACGTGCTCTAGAATAGAGAATAGATAAGCATTATGAAGAAAATCCATGAAATATTAAGCATTTGAACTTGGACATTATATTATATATTCAGATGTATTTTTAAAGTTTTTACTACTTCAGTTAACTTTAAAATCATTTAAAATAGTCAACTTATTAATTCTATTAGCAGTATTAATCATTAAAAAGCATGACTTTCCACTTTCCTGGCTTCATTTGCATAATTCCAGAAACTTTTTAATAAAAACCGAAACTAATAAAAATGTAGCTCGTGAAACGATCTCGTTAGGAGGTGTGCCCATTAGGTTTTACACAAAAAAAATAAAAGGCCCCTTACTTATTGGCTTTATTTGCTTACGCATTACTCATACGTTCATTGAGAAACCGATTGGATACGGGAAACCCATACCGCAAGATTCATTCATAAATATATATATATATACACCGATATTTGTGCCGTTGTCGGGGCAGAGACGGAAATTCAAGAGACAAAAGCTGTTAAAAAAAAAAAAAGCGGGAGGGACATGCTAAACTTCAAGATAAACTGTCAATAGCCACCGAATTTGTATCTGTAGCTGCTGCCGCTGCCGCTGCCGCTCTGCCTCTGTTTGCTGGACCGCGCGCGCGCCTCGCATGACACATTTGGATGATTCCAAGAAACCGCATTACTCATACGCCCCCCCGCACCCGCCCAAAGAGATGGCAAGGGACAACTTCGATTATTGGCAACAGGTTTCAGACGCCTCCCTCTCGGCATCGGCATCGCTGGCTGTTAAGCGGCCTCCGGCGAGCTTTTCCCCTTTTTCTTCCATTTGGCGAAAAGCTTCAGCGATCGCTGCTGCCTCTGTCAACGCCGCTGCCTCAGTCGGCGTTTGCTCTGCCGTCGGCAGAAGTCGTCGTCGGCTTTCCAGCGATCGCCGAAGATCAGTTGAATTTTGCGCGTTGTGCAGGGCGGATGTGTCTAGCGGCGAGAAACAGAAACGAAGTTCGAGTCAGCCAAAAGCCAAAAAATATTATTTACAAATAATCCCACGAAAAAAAAGATATATATAATATAATATACACATAAGAAATATAATCAAATCAAAAAGTGAACCGCGTTTCAGTTTTGAGTTTTGAGTTTGTTTTGTTTTCGAATACGCGGAAGCGAGCGGTTAAGATGGAAGTGCCAGCGAGCAATTAGTGCAGTTTCTCGTCCCCAGACATAAAGACACTGAGACAAAAGGATAGCCTAATAAATAATAAGCGACGACAGCAGCAGCAGCAGCAGCACATCCACAGCGGAATATACACAACGACGACGACTAATTAATTAATTTGTAAGTGTTGCAACAAAGGCGGAGGCAGAGGCACAGGCGGAGGCGGAGGCATAGTTCAATGATCCGAAACTGCAGCCCCATACTCTTTCACTCAATTGAAAGGTCAAGAAGAGCAGCCGAACCCATTAATCAGGCCTAATTCCAAGCATTTGGTGCCTCTATCCCCCCTAAAATGCACTCCACTTTGGAAGTGAACTTGAATCGACTCGAAATACATTTCGAAATCGGTGTTATTTCAAAATGTTGGCCATAATCACTAAGGTCAAGTTCTAGACAAACACTTGCTGGACTCTGTTTAGTTCGGAATGGAAGACTCATAGCCCGAAATATTTATGGGGATTTTCATGTATATTGATTTCAAAAGCATAAGTCCCGATCGCCACCATATCTTATCGCTCACGAGGCATATACTGGCTTTTGAGAAAGTCAACTGATAAGGTGAACAATGCCAAAAGGCTATGGCAAGTGGAATTTCTGTGTTTTGTGAGACAATTTCGGGTATTTTTTTCTATACAGCCAAGCCCCAAAACAAACTGGTTGGGAGCCAAAATTTATTATAATTAGCAGCTCTTTAGCCTGACTCACTTTTAGCTCTTCGCAGAATTTTGTTAAATATTCCCCGAACAAAATATTAAGAGAATAAACGCAAAAGAACCGGTTAGAAGTTGGGCAAAAAAAAAACAAGAGCTTATCAGCCTCAGTAGGAGCCCTTGTTTATTGCCCCGAAATCGGGGCAATCGACCACACACCCGTGAGACGTGTTCTACATGTCGTATACGTAACTGCTCTGATTAAAGTATTAGGGCAAAGCCAAAGAAAACTTTCGCGTTGAATGCAATTTCGCCATCGATTACTTACTTGGCCAAAGAGCTCACTTTTTTATTGATCTAACACGGGACAGCGAAATGCGTCCATTGTTATGACGACCCGATGTACGTAGGGATTCCGGAACAGAGCAGCGACCCCCCAGAACCCTCAACCCATCCGTGTTAACCACACGGCGCTAACCTTAAACTGTCAGCCCGCCGACCTTCAACCCATCCGAAACATTTGCCCAAAAACAAAAAAAAAAGAGAAAATGGAAATTGTTTATGGTATTTGCTTAGCAGAACAAAATTATTGTAATCAGATAACGGCTGTGCGTATATTCATTATATACATATTTGCATGTTCATTTGGCTGGGGATCCTAGCAGCTAATTGCCGGACATAAAGCGGCCGTTAAATACGTCCGCCCCGAAATCCCCCGGTGATTAGTCAGCAACAACAACAATATCATGCATATATAGCTATACATATTATATATTTGCAGAAGCGAGTGCCCGCCACTTGGCGTATACTTGATATGACTTATCGCACTCTTTATTTCGGGCCCGTCATCCCTGCTGATGTCACATATCTGGGGATCTATCAGCATAGGTGCCAGCTATATAGTCGGGATAAACATCTCCATAAACATGGCAGTTGTCTCGTGCCCTAGGTCAACACTATCCCCACAGACACATCAACAAAACAGAAACACAACTACTGACTATTTTTAGCAAATCAAATATCAAAATATCAACACAGGCCCCAGCCACATCCTTTACGGTTATTGCTGACTTGGTATTTACCAGCGACCAGTCTAAAATTAAATTCTAATTGGAGTCTAAACTTACACTAGAGCCGTTTATGACGTCCGAGCTATAGACCGAAACCGAGACGGACCACATGACTTTCCACGCGTATATGTACTTATATCTCGCCGATCAAAATATCAGCCGCAGGACAGACTATAAAATGCTCTCGTGGGGATTAGCGAGATATGGAGGCAGGTTCTGCAAATATTTGGGCTCTGATAAGGGGATATTCTTAGGCCGAGGACTTAATGGCTTCACAAGATGCGAAGAGAAAGAACCTCAGTTCGTTGGGCAGAAAAGAAGCCCAATAAAATGAGTGTTGTTTTGCCGGGGCTCTTATAGTTGGTTATATATTATATTTAAAGTTATTATGGTATGCTTAGACTTGTTATGGCAGGGTGCTGTATATTCTTAGAGCTCCTTTGCGGAGAGTCTCGTGTATTTAGAGGGTATCCCTCCTTCCCAACTGGACATAGGAGTGCAAGGAGTTGGGGCTTCTTAAGTGGACCCACTCGAGTTGTACTATTTTTTACTACGACTTTGGATTACAACCAAAGAGCCCGCTCCAGCCCGCACGATTCTTTGGCCACTTCCGTTTGCCGTTCCACCTGCCACAGAAAATGTGTGCCACATTCAACCTGTTGTTGGTGGCAAGTGGCCGGGGCAACAGAGAGAGAGAGAGAGTGGCAAGAGTGGAAGGCAGTTGGACACGATTTCCGTTCGCCCTTTTGCACTTGTACTTGGCCTGGTCCGCTAGCCGTTCTCCATTCTCCGTTCTATTCCGGACAGAGTGGCCTGTTCCTGGCTGGCTGCTTTATTACGCCGCCCCGGCTTTATGAAATATTAATTGACCTTCTTTCCACCTTTGCCTTGCAGTGATATAAAGTTCAAAGTGCCACAGAGCAAGTGGAGCTACATGACAATTACTAAGGGAACTACCATCCACAACAGAAGAAATCACAGCAACAGCAACAGCAACAGCAGCAACAAAATGACAAACTGCCAAAGTTCAGTGTTCATAGTCGTAGGCACCCTGCTCTCCATTCTGGCAGCGGCACAAGCGGCACCCGTTTCCACCACCACACAGGCCGAGGTAAGTACATATGTACATAATTAAGTGATTATTATTTAATTAAAAGGGGAGAGAAACAAAGTGGAAAAAACAGTTAAGTGATTCCCAGTAAATTGCGAAATTAAATCAACTATTTTCGATTCATCTATAATTTACAATAAAAGGTTGTAATGCCTCACTCCCAGGCATTACATGCTGAATAAAAATGGGGAATAAATAATAGCAACAATTACGAATTGTAAACAGAGGAAAATTCTGGAGTATAAAGGTATTGGAAGAGATGGAATTTAATTGAAAGATTGGAATATATATATATCTACTATATATATATATATTTGTTTTACAAGTGGCTCTTGCGACACCCCAGCACGTACTTGTTAGACTTATATGTTAGTAGGCGCATATTCCAGCTGAGTTAAAGTATTTCATGCAGGAAGTAATAATATAATTATATATTACAATAATATAATAATACAATTGTCGTTTTGACTCGCCTATAATTGATATATAAAAAATATAAATCAAACAAGAATTTATATAATTATAAAAAGAGTAAACTTTGCAGATAAAAACCAATTAGGAAAGTAAGTTGGTAGTACAACATTTTAGATATTAATTGACTTTAATATTCATTATTTTCGATTAATCTATAATTTATAATTCCATGACATGACTGTTTAGTTTTTATAATTTATATAACCATTTTTAATGTCTCGTTGTCATGCATTTAACAAAATGTAAAGCTTGTAACAAGCCAAAAAATTAACTTAATGACACAAAACGTCGGGCTCACAATGAAAATGAATTAGTAATTGCAATCTGTTTTAAAATTAACTAGTAACAGGTTGAATTAAATGTTTAAAATAATATATTCTTAATATTATTTTAACTCAATTGTTCTCAGTGACGGTGACAATAACAGTGACCAGGAAAGAAATCGGAATGAAGATGAATCATAATCGGACTCTCCGGAATGATTGATAAGCGGGGGAGGAGCGGGTTTGTTGCACTTGAGTTGACAGTTAACGGCACCAGATAGCCGCTTTGTCTCTGCCTCTCTTTCTCCATATATCATATATATATATACTATATACTATATATCATATAGTAACCCCTCTGCAGCTTTACTTCCGATTTGCCTGACAAACGTGCCAGGCGCTCAGCTCTCCCAGTTGGTTGCATTCGCAATTTAAACTTAATTTAACACTAAAATGAGCAGTGTATATCGTTGGATATATATTTTGTATGCAACAGGCTCACGCGCATTGCATGTCAACGGAAATTTTTAGTATTCCACACACACTCGCCCGCCCCCACTCGCTTTTGGCCCGGCTCAGAGGTTCTGGCCTTAGCCTTAGCTCCAAAAAGTGCATGCACACGGCGGCTCGCCGGCTAATTGCAGTCTATCGTCCGACTATCAGTTATCGTTATCGCTATCGCTCGTGACATTGGTCAGCGGAAAACGTGGCTTTCCCACAAGGAAAACTCGCACGCCATTGACATGCCAACGAATCGATACGAATGCACTCCCCGTATTTATTAAGAAACGTGGGGGGAAAAAGCAATTTAAATCACTGATAAGCTTTGCATATTTTCTTGTAAATTAATTGTAATTATATTCGTGGAAATACATTTTCTTGCTTCTATTATGATTCACAGATGATTGTGGAAATATGAAAGTTCTAAGATGACTTTTTAGTCTCTTATCTGTGGACTTTATAACTTAAATTAGTAATAAAATGTAGAAGAAAAACACAGAACCTGAAACCCAGTGATAAGCATAGCAATTAAATGAAAGTTGAGATTCATTAAATGTTTTTTATTAATAAACCAACACCGCATAAAGTTTATAAATGTGATTTTATAAAGCATAAAGCGCAGTAAAAGCATTAACATTTATTAAAAACAAAGAAAGAGCCCCGCTGTCAGCTAACTTAAAAATACTCCGTATGATGGAAAAGCCCAGCAAAATAAGTACACCTCAACCTTATCATCAGGCATTAGAGAATGCATTAAGTTTTCTTTCACAAAATAAATTTATAGAGCCACCGAAAAAATGGTGATAATAATAGCCCCATAAATTAACCCTTTCCATTAATGCCTGCCCCCGTCGAGTAACTTGTTTTCCACGCTTACAATTTATAAATATTAATCTCTGGTTAATTGCTTGTCATGATCGCTGTTCGGCCAAATGCAATTACCATTTACAAATTTAATTCAACAATTGAGGGAGCTGCAGCACGTTTGCACCTACAGGTATTCTACCTGAAGCTAATCACGTTTATTTATTTTTTTTTTTTTGTTTCGCCGCAAACTTGCATAAATTAATCGGGGAAGCGACTTTGCGACGACTTTACAAATTTTACAGAGCCAGCCTAGAACTTCCTGATTGGCCATTTGCGTTCACATCGCCCGATCGGGCGATATGTAGCAGCAGGTTGATATATCCATTCGATCCGAATCGATTCGGTTTCAATTCTGGGACTCAGCACGCATGAGCGCGTGCTTAACATTGCTTTGGCTTTTATGTTGGCTAATTGGTATGTTGGCCGCGTCGCCAATAACTTGGCTCGTTGTCGCTGGCCAAAAGCAGCAACTGAGGCGGCAACGGCGACAGTCTACCGACGTGTTTGCCTCCAATGCCAGGCTCTTTGTTCTCCCCGGATAGCGAACTCTTTCCCCATAAATCTCCCAACCCGGAGAGAGAATGCAAATCGTGCAGACCACCGCCGATGATTCGAGGAAGTCGTGATGTGCTAAATCTCTCCATAAATCTCTGGTAAATCTCTCACCGATCAAATTGCATCTACTCAAAAGACAACGATTAATAAACCACACTGATTCGATCTAGACCAAACAGATCTGAGCAGGAACAAGTAGACATAATACTACTCAAAAGCAGTAGAGTGAGTCATCTGTGCCCGCACATAATGGAACTGTCAAAAGGTTAATTACTCGCACCCATGAATGAAATTGAAATGAGCTCAGGCATTCGTCATCGCAGTGCTAGCAAAAAAAAAGGCTGCCGGAGAAAAACTCCAGAGAACAGGGAAAAGTTTCGCCCCGGTCTAATTATAGACCAAGCTAAGTAGGGAAAACTCCAGAGGAAACCATTCGTGCGGTGCCCACTTTCCTTTTCCCTGTGAAGCCAATCAATAGCCGTCGGAAATTGTGTGCTTTTTGCCAGGTTTTTGATTGATTCGCCTATGAATTAGTTGCGTGCGACCTTCCCGAGGTGCCAGCAGCTAAAATGCACAAACAAAAGGATAACCAAACACGGCTGCAACGGCAGCCTTGCCACTTTGGCAAACAAAATGATAGCTTTCTTTTTCCTTTTTTAGGACTCCCCTAAGGTCATCTATATGGGAATGGTTTAGCATTTCACGCGTCTCGCCATAAACAACTAGCCCGAAAAGGCATCGGAATGGCAGCAGCAATAAAATCCTTTTCTTTTTTTTTTGTATGTTTTTTGTTGCCCCTAGTCTTGGCATGAATAGCGCTTTTTATTGTCCCGGTTATCTTAGCATCTTGACGCTTATTTATCGCCATGTGAATTAGCAACTTGCACTTGTTGGGGGGGAAGAAAAAGCCACAAAAAGAAGTGGCAAAAAGACAGGGACACAGACACGCCTCTTCAGGTGGAAATGTCAAATATTTTGTGGGAGTTTCCTATGCTAAGCAGCCACTAAAAACCCTTCAAGTAAATGTCAAGGAATTTGCTACGGCAATAATAGTTTTTATTTTATTGAAAGCCCCCGAATAGGGGTGTATTTTTTAGAACCCATTTTAATTAGTAAACTGCACTCTGTACAGTCGCTTTATAACCCAATTTCAGCTGCAGATATCCAACCGAAATTCTGGCAATTAAAAGCATTTCTTTTTCTCTTTCTCTCTCGGGTCCTGAATTGAATTGAAATCGTTATACAACTTTTAAGCTGCATTTAAGACAGAGCTGTTGGCCCAGTTTCTGTTTCTGTTTTGCCTTTGGGTCTGCGTTTCGGTTTCGGTTTTTCTGTTTTCAGTTTTTCAGTTGTCAGTTTTCTTTACCTACATATTTTTCCATCCCAATCTCAATCTGAAAAACCGAGTTAATAAGAAGTGCCGCCAAATGAGGCGCCTGCACTTCGATAATGATGTAATCGCCGGGTTATAAAAACATTTAAACAAGTTAAGCCTGTTTGCTAGTTGGCTTAGTGAGCTACGGGATTGGATAGCGCGAAATGCAGGCGCAGTTTCGCAGGTGGGGAAAATTGCTGGGGAAATGGCAGGCCAGCAACGCTGAGAAAACCTCCTACGCTATTTGCCTTTAATTGTCGCCGACACTTTCGTTTATGCACGTGCCACGCAAATATTTGTGCAACTAGGTCTAGGTTTGTTTGCACCCAAATCGCGTTGGGTGGGGGGCGGAGAAATGGAGGCAAATGCAGGGTTTTCCCTCTCTCGCGGCGGTAGGTGGAAGTCAACGACCTGGGTGACCCACATTCCGAGCGTAAACTAACCACGCACCCCCGAAATACGGAATAAGCAATGCGGAATAAGGAATAAGGAAAACGCAGAGCGAAGCACGGACGGACAGAGTCGAGCCAAGAGTTTTCCACAATAATTTTCCCATCAATTTCAACCGGGCACGTTTGTCGGCGGTGGCGAATGTGTTGTATACGAAATGTGTACACAAAACGATACTTGTTTATAATTTATGCATGTCCTGTTCTTGTTTCTCCGGCCGGAAATAAACAAGGCGGAGTACGCCTTCAATTTAAATGGAGTTCAATGACTTCCAGGAGCAGGGAACAGGGATGGGGGTGAAGGTAGCAATTTCCCTCGATTTTGCAACGCCATTTCCCCCGGTCGAAATCAAATCAAGCAACTGGGCAACTGGCAACTTTTCACCTGTGCAAATTGTGTTAAATATTTGAAGGTTGCAACCTGCGATTGTAGCATACTTTCCAGAGCTAACAACACACACACCTGCACACCTGTACACAAGCTCCCTGCCCCCCCTGAAGGGCCACATTGAGTTGGAAAAGCCCTGCGGACCACTTCCTGCAAGTTCAACTCCTTTTGGCCAAGTAAACCAGGCAAGCAGGTCAGCCAAGCGCTAACGGGCTAGATATTTTCCCACACAAGCTCGTAGATAGTAATGTACACAGGGGGAAATATCTGGATTTCCACGAGGGTATTTGAGGGGAAATATTGTAATAAAGTAGCATATTTAATAAAGTGTCCTACTTTAGATGTTTTAGATACATTTCTTGTACAAGAAACACCTCAAAAATGTTTATATTTTCCTAGAAATAAGTAAAAAGTTAAAATTTGTAGTATTCAATAATTTTTTCAGTGCATTTATGGTAATAAACTGAACTAACGAGAGTGCCGGGGCCTGGTCAAAGCCATTTTCTGTTGACATTCTGCTTTTTGCACTAACAAATTTGTGTCAATGTCCAATAATAAATTGAAGTGCAATTTCAACGCCCTCTGAAACGTGACCCAACGACTGCATTGGCCTTCACCTCATCCCCCTCCCGCCCCTTTTCGAAGCGAGGCGGAGTCCGGGTAATTTCAAATGATTGGAGCATCCAATCCCCACGAGAATCGAGAATCCGTAATGACATGCAAATCTCAATCGATGCATGCGGATGCATCCAACTGATCAGGTCGTGGCGATTGAACACAACATGCTAGCCTGATGACTCCCAAAAACCCGAAATGAGAGACGACGACACGCCAATCTAATGGCCAAACATTTCCGTTTTAGCCCCGACTTCCGTTCACTGTTTTGTGACGCATTAAATTCCCAATTGAAAGCCGCCGAACAAATGCGTCAGGTGCGGGGCGAAATGACTCAATTATGGCCGCGTTGAGTAGTCTTTTGTTTGCTGCCAAAAGGCAGCAGGTATCTTATCGATAGTTAAGGAGAGATAACCGAAAGAGCCCGGTGTTTGAGGCCTCGAACAATGCATTCGATTGCCCTCGCTGTTATTCAGTCAGTCAGAGACAATTCCACCTTGTTTATTCTATGACAAAGGCGATGCATTACAGCACAGTTCCCCCCAGAACGGGCGTAACGCAATCAAGACGAGCGTGCTCCGCCGCAGGGAGAGGTGTTTTGCTGCACTCGTAATTATGTTAATTGCTCGAAAGAGGCATTCCTAAGGTCGCCACCGATGAATCAACTCGAGTGCCAGTCAAATTCCGCATCAGAAGCTCACTCTCAAGTGGTGAATCTCAAGAGATGAGCGACAGATACTTGCCACTCGAACACAGCTTTGTTTGCAGTTCGTTTACCTTTGCGGTGGGCCAAGTTTTACAAAGTTCCAGCTGATCGCTGGTAACAGACCCCCCCAATACCATCACCCAGAAAAAAAGATCACA
This sequence comes from Drosophila parvula, assembly GCA_018904695.1. Classification (NCBI taxonomy): domain Eukaryota; kingdom Metazoa; phylum Arthropoda; class Insecta; order Diptera; family Drosophilidae; genus Drosophila; species Drosophila parvula. The sequence goes on along the minus strand of JAEIIG010038516.1, from coordinate 17,387 downwards.
GAGCCACTGGCGGTACTGACATCCCGCATGAATACAAATGGGGCGGTAGAACGAAATGTTTACTTCCTCGGAGGCGGAAAGAACCCCATCAAATTAACAGTCAGCTGGCATTATGCAAGATTCGGCAAATCATTATACAACGCATATAGTATATGTGTATGTGAGGCGGTGTCATTAAGAATGTGCGACACATAAACGGCATGCAAACCTGATCCACATGCCAAATCGAAAAATAAAGTGTGTTCGCTCTCTCCCTCTCTCTCTGCGGCCACTTTGAGCTGATGAAGTTCTATAGCCTATAGCTGGCTGTAAGACGATTTGCCGTTGTAATTGGCCAGACAACAAATTCTAATTCGAAACAAATTCTAAATAGTTAGAGTAACTGTTAAGCTAACCTCGCATTGTTCTCCGCCGGAGTGCACTTCCCTGATGGGCAAACTGTAGATTTTTCATACGATTTCTCAATGTTACAATTTACAATTAGCAATCGAAACGCTTCCTTAATGCGACCGATGCTTGGCGGGAATCGATTAAGAGTTTTCACACCTCGCTACGAGTCACGTTGCTGTTGCCATATACATGCATGTACATATCAAGTATACGCCATGCGGCACAGGGGTTGGGGAAAGGGGCAGGCAACCTCTGTTTTGTATGTTTCTTTCTCTATAGAAATTATAAGCCAGTGTGGCAGTCATAAATTATGCAAGTCAGATAGAAATGCGACAGTGTGAGGAGCCCAGGACATGCCGCTGCCATCTAATCTGATGGTCATAAATCAAGTTGGACACAACGGGTGGCCGGACAAGCGCAGCCCATTGATCTTTGCCTTCGTCCCTGTCCCGGTTCCTTCCTTCAGTCACTCATTTTCCGCTTTCCCTTCTCTCCCTTCCAGATCTACCTGTCCCAGTTCGGATATCTGTCCGCCTCAGCCCGAAATCCGGCCAGCAGCGGGCTGCATGACCAGCAGACCTGGGTGAACGCCATCGAGGAGTTCCAGAGTTTCGCGGGACTAAACATCACCGGCGAACTGGACGCGGAGACCATGAAGCTGATGTCTCTGCCCCGCTGTGGAGTTAGGGATCGTGTGGGTGCTGGCGAAGGACGGTCTAAGAGGTATGCCCTTCAGGGCAGTCGGTGGCGCGTAAAGAACCTCACCTACAAAATCTCCAAGTACCCCAAGCGGTTGAAGCGCGTGGATGTGGATGCCGAGATTGGACGTGCCTTTGCCGTGTGGTCCGAGGACACCGACCTGACCTTCACCAGGAAGACGTCTGGACCCGTGCATATCGAGATCAAGTGAGTTGCTTAATGATAACCGACTGGAACATCAGTTACTTATTGGTTATCTTCTCATCAGGTTCGTGGAGAGCGAGCACGGTGATGGCGATGCTTTCGATGGCCAGGGCGGCACCCTTGCCCACGCCTTCTTCCCTGTGTTTGGCGGAGACGCTCACTTTGATGATGCCGAACTGTGGACCATTGGCTCGCCTCGCGGCACCAATCTCTTCCAGGTGGCCGCTCACGAATTCGGACACTCCCTGGGACTGTCCCACTCCGATCAGAGCTCTGCGCTGATGGCGCCCTTCTATCGCGGCTTTGAGCCCGTGTTCAAGTTGGACGAGGACGACAAGTCGGCCATCCAGTCACTGTATGGCAAGAAGACGAACCAACTGAGGCCCACCAACTTGTACCCGCCCACCACACAGCGACCATCGTACTCGCCCCCGAAGGTGCCCCTGGATGACTCCATCTGCAAGGACTCCAAGGTGGACACGCTCTTCAACTCGGCGCAGGGTGAGACATACGCCTTCAAGGGCGACAAGTTCTACAAGCTGACCACGGACTCGGTGGAGGAGGGCTACCCGCAGCTCATCTCCAAGGGCTGGCCAGGATTGCCCAGCAACATCGATGCGGCATTTACATACAAGAACGGCAAGACGTACTTCTTCAAGGGAACCCAGTACTGGCGCTACCAGGGTCGCCAGATGGACGGTGTGTATCCAAAGGAGATCAGCGAGGGATTCACCGGCATTCCCGATCACCTAGATGCGGCGATGGTTTGGGGGGGCAATGGCAAGATCTACTTCTTCAAGGGCAGCAAGTTCTGGCGCTTCGATCCGGCCAAGAGGCCGCCGGTCAAGGCCAGCTATCCCAAGCCCATTTCCAACTGGGAGGGTGTGCCCAACAACCTGGACGCCGCACTCAAGTACACCAATGGGTACACGTACTTCTTCAAGGGAGACAAGTACTATCGCTTCCACGATGCCCGATTTGCGGTAAGTACCAGGGCTTGAATATGTCTTAACTTTTCTAATTGCAACTCTTTATATTTCTTGCAGGTGGACTCGGCCACACCCCCCTTCCCAAGACCCACCGCCCACTGGTGGTTCGGCTGCAAGAACACGCCCTCGTCCACAGGTAATATCGTCGAGGGTTCGGACTCCGAGTTCGAACAGCACTCCCAGATGGCGCATGCCGACGATGGTAATGGTGACTTTGACGCAGGTGAGTGGGACCGACTCGACGGTAGTTTTGTCTGAAACCCGAATCCGATATGCTGGAATCGAGATAGAGATCGTGTTAGAGATCAATATCGAAATCGAGGAACGAAATCAAATCGAAAAACCCAAACTCTGTAAAGTCAAAAAGATCTCATAGAAAGAAGTCTTGTATGAGTTGTTACTTAGCGAGAAATCGAACTTAAGAGTCGTGACGTGATTAAAGAACGACGATTACGTTAATTATTAAAATCCTATCTATATGGTATGTTTAATTAAGTTAATGTCTATGTAGTGAAATTCTATTACTCAAGTCGAATGTGTTTGTCTTTGTTGCCTATGGAAGAAATACATTTATAATTCTTATTGAACAAAACTAATTACTGTGTATGTCCAATGTCTTTTGCTCAGTCTCTATATACATTTTGTATTTATATATATACCTTGTACATTTATTATTTCCTTTGTACTTTTGATTATGTGGTGTTTTACTCTAGTTTTGTTTCAGTGTTCTCAAGCTGAGAGCTACAATATACAACAATACTCTAATAACATAACTAATTTATAAAATAATTTATTTTATATACTAAAAACCTCAAACTAATATGATTTATACTAAAAGTTTAAAAATTATTAATATTATTATTATTTAATAATAATTAATATTATTTTTTTAAAACTAAACAAAAAGCTAACAAACCTTTGCAAACTTTCCACTTACTAATATGTGTATTTTTTCCTATTAACCCAACTAACACTGTCTATATCTTATGGCGTTGGTATAAACACTGTCTATATCCTATGCCTTTGGTGTAACGGTATAAACTCTAGAAAACTAACCAACTCAATTTAGCATACCATGTATTAAAGAAAAGATGTAAGCCTAAGAAACAACAATTAATGAAAAAACCAAAAACCAAAAAAAATACAAATAATTTAAAACCTTGCTTACAGTTTAATAGCCCAAAATAAGACATAAATCTCTGCAGCGAACAACAACAGCAATGAAAACTACTGGTCAGTCGGTCTCACTAACTGTGGTCCCAGATCAACGCCACCAAATACCATTTTCGTAGCCCTTAAGTCACGATCCTAGCATGTGCACAGAGTCTAACCGACTAATCCGTAGAATCAGCCCAGACTCTATATAGCATCCGCAACGAGTCACTAACCCGCTAACCTGCTTAAAATATGAAACAGAAACACTTTTACAACACTATTTGTTAAACACCACAAGTCCCGAAAATAAGAACACTACCCCCTCCCACCCCCTAAATCGATTTGTAGTCCTTGTAGCACTAAGTATTTATCTAGTTATGGTATTATTAATATTTGGTTTTCCACTCCACCTCCGCTCCTCTCAACTAAACTCTTTACCCTGTATGTAGTTAATGGCATTTTCCAACACTCACCAGAGTGCTGGAAAATGCCCATGCGTAACCGTTCTTTTCCTTGTTTTGGCACCCCCTCGGCACAAAATTCCCAATGGCTAAATGGCTGGATGAGCCACCCAAAAAAAAAACAAACACCTATGTATGTACACTTCAACCCACTGACACCTCCCACGCAAAAGTGACACTTACACACACCTGAATTCCCCACGTTAATTGCATGAACTAATCTAGGGCAAACAAAAGATTTACACCTGCATGAGGGTAGCAAAAAGCCGTACAGCGTATATCAAGTTACGGTTATTACTAAGTTTATGCGATGTAGTTTAAGAATTCATGAATATGTACGTAATATGGAAATTACACAGAGACCTATCCACAAAATGTTGAATGATTACATGAATTGGGCATCGCATAAGCGCTGTAATATGTACATATGTATTTACGTACATCGGGTATGTGGTCCTCACATCCCGTTATGACCCACAATCGGTGATTTGTACGACACTCGCTTAACAATCGCATGCACGTGCCTGGCCCATAACCGTTAAATTTGCATTCAACAAAAAAGCCAAAAAGCCCCAAAAAACAAAACACAATTCGAAATGTATTCGTCATTGTCATCTGTGTCTGTACGTATGTATGTACATACATACATATGTATGTATATTTCTTGCAGGCTTTAAGAGACGCGGATATAAAAACAAGAACAATTAACCAGAGCACACATCCAGAAACAACAACAAAAACAACAGCAAGAACCACAAACGACCGAACAACGAACAACACCAACTCCATAACACACGCACACACACACACGCACACATCAACATCACGCAGAACAAATACAAAGCGAATCTGCCGACGAATCTGAATTCTCTCCGACTGCCACAATTTCTCCTTTCTTCCTCTCCCCCCACCACTATGTACTCTGTACTTTTCGTGTGTGTGTAGTTGTAGTCGCCATGTTGCTTCGCATTCTTCCTGCGCCCGCTGTAACTGTATTATCATCCAGCTGATCGCACCACATCTTAGTAATTGTTTGCGCACATTATCTCCCTTCGACCTTTCCAATCAGCAATATTGACACTGTATCGTTTTATTTACGCCATTCTTTACTTTTGTTTTTCTTTGAAACAACCAAAAAAAAAATATATGTACTTTTATTTGTGCCCGCGTACACGCACACACACACACACACACTCGATATACAGCTCCGCAAGTGCCCAATAACCAGGGTATCCTGCCCGGCTGGATGTGGGGCCTCACGAACCGATTCTTCTAGAGTCGAGAGAGGATCTCGATCGTCCCTGTGCTCTCGTGTGTTGTATTATAGCCTGTGTGTCCAGTTGTAAATTGCCAGCATTATAAGCTATACCCAGTTGTGTGTATATCCATCGCCCGCTTGAGTGATCTCTGTCTGAATATATAAAAGCCATCATCAAACACACCAATCGAAAACATACTATATAAACATGCCACGCCCACGATCTGCGCCGCCTGCCGAAACGCCAAACCAAGCCAAATAAAGAAACGAACGAACGAACTCACAGAGTGAAGAGTATGTTAAACAATTATTTTTATTTTATTCTCCCCTCCTTAAGTTAATTAAGTTAATTTTCGATTATTTATTTTTTAAAACTTTTAATTCTCGCACCAAAAAAACAATCTATCTTTATAGCTTAGATGTACGACTATTCTGCACAGAATTAAAACTTATCGTTTAACTTAACTAACTTGAAGTTTTGACCTCCTCTTATCCTATATAGCCGTTGGCGATCATCAGTCCAACGACGAGCCCTTCGAACCGGAAACAGCCGAGCGAACCGGAAATGGAGCCATGTCGATGAACCAACTGACGAGCCACTCCGCCGTAAGCACTGTGATCACCACCATCCTGATGTGCCTTGTCTCAAAGTTCATCGTTAGCTAAAAGAGCCACACAGATCCTAGTGACCCGTAGGCAGTGCATTTTGTCAACCGTAGGAACAAAACAAAACAAAAAAAAAAAGAACTAAGAAAACCAATTAACAACTCGAGTAAAGTTTCTAAAATTTTACCGCATGTTGGGCACCGAAATCGCTTGAAATTCAATTGAGTAACGTCATACATACATACATTTAATATCGAATACGATGAGAGGAAATTAAAATCCAAATGGAAACGAGAAAGAAACATTATACAAATTGAAATCGAACAGAATATCAATTGTAAATTGAGCTATCAGCATGTGAAACAGGTGCCTTATCAAATACTTTTGTTGTTGTGTAAATACAAAAAATCAGCCTTAACTATAATAAAATAGTTTATAACATTCCGCATTCTAACGACAGACAGCCAGCCGATATATCAGGAGTCATGTCATAGCAGAAATTCTTTATGTAGTCAACTGTTTTTGGTAATGACAAATTGCGATATTAAATTTAACGAGCCATATGCAATGAATCGGCGGAGAAGGAGACCAAACAAGCAAAATTCTAATACAGAACGTACTTTAGTTTAGGTCTAATTGTTAATGTGTTGTGTGCACGGGGGACGTGGAACAAAAAGGGAGGGAGAGTTCCTCAACAGCTGTAAACACTGTAAATGTTTTAAGTTTTACGAGACGATGCGTGACTTGACTTGACCATAAACTAATATAAAAATCATCATCGAGTACATATGATTATTATATAAGTGATATTTAAGACAGTCCCTTTAAGCGATATTTGTTCGGGTTTAATATTTAAAACCGAAATATTATTTAACTTACGTATTATTATGTGTAATTTTATTTTGTATACGCTGAAATGAGAGAAACTGAACAAAACGAAACGAAAATAACAAGAAATAAAACAAATCGTGAATCTAATAATAATGACCAAACGAAATTTTTTATTTTTAAGAGTCGCATACTAACGAATAATTTGATAAACGCTCGCTCGAGAACTTATGTATCAGGATAGGCTTCCAATTGAGCATACAGCTCGGCGAGTCGTTCGTCCTTGTTTGGCGAAGCCTTGGCATTATATCCCTTCGCCTTGTCAGCCCTCTCTTTGGCACTCTGGCGTTGTCGTCTGGACGAACCTGAAAACAACCAGCCAAAACAGTGGGTTTCTGAGTAAGATACGAGGACGGGCGGTTAGATCGAGAGTTCAGTTTTAAAGAATTCATTTACTTTTAGTTTTCTGCTGATCCTCTTTTTCTGTGATGTTATCTAGGGGGGTTTGTGCGGTCGGCTTATTAGCCACCGGATTGTGCTCGGAGGCACCCTCATCGGGAATGCCCAAATATTCACGCTCCGTCTTGATATCGCGCATTACGTGTACTGCATGTGATCCTAAAACAGGTATATAGGCCGATGGATTCGAGCAGGGCTCTGGTTTGGGCACAAGGCCTGATGAATATGTATCTGACAAGGTGAGAAATATGCAAAATTTTAAATAAATAACATTCTTGGATACAGAAGACATATAATATCCGTATTTAAAAGCGTTATGATCTCTACATACCTCCCAAAATGTTCTGTCTCATCTGCAATGTCTTTATGATGGCGCCGTATTCGGACATCTGGCGCTTGAGCTTCTGTATCTCCTCCTGTTCACTTGTCTTTCTCTTGGTACCTTTGCCATCACCACTGGAATCGGAGCAATTGTCGCTGTCGCTTATGGTTATTGACTCCACAGGAGGAGGAGATATAACTTTACAGTCGGCATTATCATCGTCGCCGCCGGCGCCGCCATTTGTCTGTGTCATCGTTACGGGGGAGTTGGTTATGCTCTGCACCGTGGGCAAGCCAGTGCGCTTCCTAAGCCGTCGAAAGCGGACTGTGAGAATACGGCTATTCAACGGACAGCTTACAAGCTCCCTGAACGCCACAGAGGTAGCTTCGGGAGAGGAGTAGCGCACAAATGCGTAGCGAGCGCGCTTCTCGCGCTTTAGAACTCCGATGTCCACTCTTAGAGCGTTGGCGAAGTTGGCCTTAATGGCCGATGTGGTCATGTTGAAGGGTATGTTGCTCACGTAAAGCGAACACGGATCAATGACCTCGGCATGCTCTTCGTCAGAGAATCGTTTCTCTTCGGCATGTAGGAACCCAGCTCCGAACGGTACCTTGTTAATGTCGGCAATGGTGGCCTCGACATCGGCACCGCCCTTGAGATGCACCAGGCAGTAGCGTTGCGCCACGCTGCACGGCATGACCACATCGCGGATCTCTTTGGACAGGTCAGCAACCATGGGAAGTGTGATCTCGGGGTCAGGAAAGCGGATGAGCAGCACCACGGACGCGGGATTATGGCCCTGCCTTATGGTCAGCTCGCGCTCCAGGGCCAGAGCCTTCAGGGTGTCCTCGCGCCGAGCCTTGGCTTGCTCGCGGCGCGACGTCTTCACCTGTGAAATCTCTGCTGTGGAGATAAATGGGAATAGGAATAAGCCTGGCGACTTGTCTTAATTGGGCGGTTGCTAACTCACCCTTCTTGATGCCATTGGCGCTTTTCTCCAGCTCCATGTCGGTCTCAGAGGCCTGGCCCCACGCAAGGACCTGGTTTTCGGCGGACTTTGTCTGGAACGTTAACGACTCTAGCGATGGTGTGCATCCATTGGACGTGATCGGGGCGGTATTTTTATCCAGCACCATTGGTTTGGTTTGGTCGTCCAACTGGTTCTGATCCTCGTTGGTGGTGTTCATGCGCTTCACATCAGGACCATCGCCCGTCTCAGGGGCCGCGCACTTCGAATCCATCTTTCCTTACAAATATGTAAAAAAAACGCACTGTCCTATACGTGTTCCTAGCTAAATTGTGCTTAGAAAAATACAATTATTCACTAGCAGTGTGAATGTATTGAATGTAAGGAAAATAATGACTACGGAGCCGTAAATAAACTGACAATATAATCCAGTACCATTCCGTGGCCTGCTTTACCGAGCAGCTGCTCCGTGTTTTGTATACCCAAGTAGTGTGGCCAGCTTATCCGGAGGAACAGCTGTTTTCGCAGTCGTTACATCAAAACAAAATGTGTGCGGCTATTCTAAGGAGTTCAAAATTGCTAAATCTAAGGTCATTAGCGCCTATATCACACTACCAAAGCCTGCAGTAAGTCATTAGTTACCTATCTCTATTGATTTAACTACAATTTCCATTCAGCACAAGCTCCCCGGTCTGCAAGTGGCGGAATGTGGCCTCCGGTGAGGTGGAAAGGAAGCTATTGTACGGCGATCGGCTGGCGGAGAACTATAAACTGATCTACCGTGCCCCAATTGAGAACTATGTGGCCTGGACCAAGAATATATCCACTGCCACCACCTCGATTCTGGGTCTGGTGGCCGCCTATCATTGGGTCACCACCTGGCAGGTTGTCAACGTTGTCCAGAAGATGGACATAGCCATACTGGTGTCCCAGGAATCCGATTTGTACTACTTCCTTGGGGGCTTTGTGCTTATCAACCTGGCGATACGCACTTTTGTGGCCAAGTACCCGTTGAGGATTTACAAAAGTGCCGAGAAGTGAGTCCCAGATATTGGTATTTCGATGGGTATTTCTGTACAGAATTTTCTTTTCAGATATGTGGCTGTGTACGGTTCCCAACTGCCAGTGGGCACGGTAAAGCACTATTTCGAAAAGGGACAAATCGCTGAATATAAAAATTTCCTAAATCCTTGGAGCCATATTATGTACAAGCTAGGAAATCGCTCGTCCATGCTGTTGGTGGACTACTTCAAGACGCCCTCGGAGTTCCACCAGCTATTCGCGGCTAAATAGGAGACATTTCTGTTAAGTTCATGTTGTAAATTGTTGAAGAACATAAACATATTTTTAAATTGTATTTCTTTGGCATTTGGCGATGTAAACAAAGTCTGGGCGTTACCAGATCGTTGAAAACCAGCCGCATGCTTGGTATTTTTGAACTGTCAATATACGGTCATACTGAGTTCCACGTGCAGCGCTAGAACTATGGAACTCAAAAAAATGAAGCCTCTGAAGGATGATACTGTGGATACGGGGGCCGGCGGAGAACCGAGCCGGAAGCGGCGCAATCCGTTCAACACGCAGCGGCTCAAGGAGGAGAAGGAGCGGCGCCAGAAGAAGCGGGCGCGCCTTATCGTCCGGAACATCAGCTACAAATCCACTGAGGAATCGATGCGGGAGCACTTTGCGCAGTGGGGCACGCTGGAGGATGTCCACATCCTGAAGCGGGGTGACGGCAAGATGGTGGGCTGCGCTTTTGTCCAGTACGAGACCATCAACCAGGCCACCAAGGCTATCCTGCACTCCAATGGCAAGGAGCTGCTGGGGCGGAAGATATTCGTGGACTGGGCCTTGGGCAAGGATGAGTACGTAGCAAAGAATCCCAAAGAGGAGCCGGAGGAGAAAAAGCCGAAGGTGGAGGTGAAAGAGGAAGACGAGGCGGAGGAAGAAATAAAGGTGGAAAGCGACGAAGATGAAGATGACGAAGAGAAAAACTCTGAGGAAGAATCGGAAGAGGAATCGAATAAAGACGATGCTGAGGATGGCGAAGAGGACAGCGATGAGGATCAAAAAGAAGACAAAGATGAATTGAAATCAAAGTTAAATATTGACAATGTCAAAAAAGAAAAACAAATTACCAACGACGTCCAACATGGCTGCACGGTTTTCATCAAGAATGTGCCCTTCGACGCCGAGGATGCGGATCTGCGGAAGGTGTGTCGCAAGTTCGGACTGGTCAACTATGCCATCATCAATCGTCAGTCACTCTCTGGCCATTCCAAAGGCACTGCCTTCGTGAAGTTCAAGGCAAAGGAATCGGCCGATCTCTGCCTGCAGGCTGGCACCGAGTTCAAGCTAATGGACGAAGTGCTGGATCCCCATCCCGCGCTCAGTCGTGAGGAGATGAAGTCGAAGCAGTCGCAGGAGAACAGCAAAGACGATGTGGGCAAGGATTCAAGGAATCTGTATTTGGCCAGAGAAGGTCTCATCATGTCCGGAGCTAAGGCAGCTGACGGTGTTTCCGCTTCTGACATGACAAAGCGCCATGAACTGGAGCAGGTTAAGACCCAAGTGCTAAAGAACTTGAACCGGTAAGGATGCGAATCAATTCATCTCATAAATATATAATTATATTCTTTTTTTTTTTCTTAGATTTGTTTCCCGCAACCGCCTGTCCATCCACAATCTTCCCCAGAACTATGACAACGAGAAGCTAAAGCAAATGGCTCAGACGTACACTGGTTTCCGACCCCACGAATGTCGCGTGATGCGGGAACAAAAGGTGACGCCAGAACATCCGCAGGGCAAGTCCAAGGGCTTCGGTTTCCTATCGTTTGACACACACCAGAGGGCCTTGACGGCTCTACGGAAGTTGAATAACAATCCCAGCATCTTTGGAAACCAAAACGTAGGTATCTCCTTGCTATTCGCTCCTCTCCAATTACTGATCCTTAAACTCTTTCGCTTAGCGTCCCATTGTTGCCTTCAGCATAGAGGATCGAGCAGTGCACAAGGTGAAGGAGAAACGCACGGAGCGCTCCAAGCTGAATAATCCGACATACCAAGCCAAGCAGCAGCAGCGCAAGGAGCGGCGGCAACAGAAGCGGGATGGCCAAAAGGCCAAGCCAGTGGGTCCCCAGACAGACAACAAAGCCAAGCTGCAGAAGCACATCAAGAAACTGGAGGCAAGCAGGGCGGCCAAGGGCGAGGCTAAGGAGAAGAAGCAACAGGCTAGCGATGTCCAGAGCGATTTCGTGGGCACGGCAGCCAAGCCGGGAACCTCGCTAAAGATGCGCTCCAAGAAGAAGATCATGGAGCAGGCCCAGGAGCACATGAAGCGAGTGAAGACGGAGAAACGCAAGCAGAAGAACAAGAAGATACGGGAATCACACCTGGCCGAGCGCAAGGCCAACAATCGACCTAAGCAGGGACGCAAAAAGGAGAAGGATGAACTGCGACCCCTAATTAATAAGTACAAGAACATGATCAGTGGCAATCAGGATGGCGGCGGTGTCAAGGGCGTCGAGGGTGGTAAAATTAAGAAGCCTAAGCGCACGAAGTGGTACACCGAGTAAAGCTTCCCATTTCTAGGCTAAGGATTCGTTTTAGCAATAAAACTGTAAATGAAAACCCAATTCTAGGTATCAGGGTAGGTAGTTTCCAGGGATTATGGAGCAACCATCTGCTAAGGGTATGATTCTACCTGAAGAGTAGCGCGTATATATAGTCCGTAGCCTGGAAGAAGCTCATCAGTATTGCCTAGCAGTGCATCTGAAGCGTTTCGAGCGCTCTAAATTGAATAAAGAAATCAACAAATAAGATGGCTCCCCGTCAGAAAATAGAGTTTGTGCTAGTCCGCCTGGCCTATGCGCCGCACATGTAAGTACCTCCTCTGAGAGTTTTGGGAGTCTCCAGAAACTTATTAGAACGCACTTCCTTCCTCCAGTCATCCGCTGTACCCGCACATCAGCTACCAGATCCGTAAGCATCCGCCCACAGGCTCCATTATCCAGGTGCGCGATTGGTTCGAGCATGTCATGATGCGGGAGCGCTCCAAGCTGCCGCCGGATGTCAATCTACGCTATGCCGAGTGGCGCATTATTACCGGCGACGCAAATCTGTTCAGCGTGGAGAGCTATCGCTACGACAAGATCATGCTGGTGCTGGGAGAGGAGAACATCTCGTGGGTGTTCTACACAAACAATGCGATGGAGCGGCGCATCGAGGGCAGCGCCTGCTTCCCCGTCAGCTACTGTGGCTGCTGTCTCAACAACCAATATCTGCAGATACTGGCCAAGATCAAGCAAACTTTGTCAAGGAAGAGGATTCGATAGAATAAAGAGATTCAAATACTAATTGATGTAAACAAGAGTTTATATGTTAAGATGAACGTTTTCTTTAATATTTCACTATTTGCTAGACGCTGTGCCTCTCTATTCCAGCCAGTGGAAGCGGGAGCCGTACTTGGCTGGCGGCTTGGGGTAGTCCTCGGGCAGGCCGGGAGTGGCGTCGGGATAAGAAATCTTCTCCTCCTTCTTGGGAGGGTCACGAGCGGACTGGATGACCTGTTGACGGAATAATTATTTAGCCTTTAGGATAGTCTGTACTCAGAAGCTCACCTTGGCCCTGGCAAAGTAACCGTAGGAAGGACGATCCCAGTCAAAGTTATCCTTCACGCACTTGTCAAACACACCCTGTGTCTTGCGGCAGCTGCAATACAAGGTTAGAACTTAGCTTATAAACCTTAACATCTTGAAGTCACAGATAGACTTACTGTGCGAAGGCCATGGTTCCGCTGCTCTTGTCCAGGCAGGTGGCATACTGCATAAACTCCTCATGGCAGGTCTTCTTTACCTTGCGGAAAAAGTCCAGGGCGCAGCCAGTCACCGCCTTGCCCTCCGCCAAGCACGCCCGCGGATCGTCCAGCTCCTGTCTGCAGAGCATGAACTCCTGCAACATTTACATGGAATACAAAACGTAAACAAACCGAGGAAGGTGCGTTTTGAGGTTAGGTTATATAACTTAAGCGGTAGGATTCAGTTGTCTCCGCCGGCTTCAGCTCCACTTGGAGATGGTTGTTAGTTGGCCAATGCCATTGAGAGTATTTGAGATGACATGAAGGTGTACTAACATTGTTGGCTTGCTCGCATTGCTTGCCCAAATGAAAGGCCCCAGCTCGCAGAGCCGCCGATGAAAGATTTAGCTCCTGGGTGTCCAGATCCGCCTCCTCTGGCAGTGTTGTGTTGTTCGTGATGACCATTTCGGCGTTGCTTTTGTATCCGTTTTGTTCAGTACCCTGTAAATAGGTTCGGAATTAAAGAAAACTACGAAATTGGTAAATTTTTGTGGCCAAAATTTACGTTTGCCTACAACACAACAGCTGTTTTTTTTTGTCCAGGGCTGTGCTAACTTTACTGTCATTCTGTCTTATCGATAGGTCGAGAACAACACAATCGATAGTCGGCTCCCAATTTAAAATTTCTGAAAAATAAGCTCGTTGAAAATGTTATTTTTTATTCTGAACATTATTCCTATATTTTATATCGTCGCCGCACCTACAGGCTATTCAAAAGACATTAACTACGACAACTCTGTAAATGTCATCGTCAAGGACATGGTCGAGAACTGGGAGTCGCCGTTTGATTACCTGAAGAGTCGCGGCTACCTGGCGGATTATCCGCAGTCCGCACCTGACTTTAGGGATTTCCAACAGCAGCTGGAGGGTAATTCAGGCCAGGAATCGCCACTAAACAAGGATCTGGACAACAAAGAAAACAAATTTGATTCAAGAGCGGTTCGTTCACCTGAGATGGCCAGCAATTCGGAGCTAAGGAATTTGTTTCGGAACTTATTCTCCTCGAAGGACGATTCTGCCTCAAAGGATATCAATTCTAAGCTGGGCGTCGACTGGGACATGAATGCCCTGAAGCACTCTGCCAGCAAAAGTGCCGATAAGTATCTTAGTGATCAAAGACAAGTTAAGGAAAATATTGTAAAGAAACCTGAGGTTATGGAACCTTATTTTATGGAACCCTCTGATAAGAAACCTCTAGAACAGGACCCTCTGTTTAAAGATATCCAGTCTAAGGCACCCGAAGTTAAGGAACCTTTGTTTAAGGAACCTCTCTTTGCGGAACCTCTGTTTAAGGAACCTCTTTTAAATGAACTTATGAGTAAGGAAAATGTTGAAGGGGATCCTTTATTTAAGCAAATCCTGGCTAAGGAACTTTTGCCAAAGGATTCTTTGCCCTTCGACAATTCATACTTTCTGAAGGGCATGGCCAAGACTCTGGGCAGCCAGGAGATGCGGAGCAAGGACACGGCAATTAACCAGGATAAGCAAGAGAAATATCCCTTCACGTGGTAAACGCGCTGGCGAACCGGGAAATCTTTACCATTAAAAGTTAGCTGAGTTGTGAAATGGTTTCATTAAGTTGGGTGGGAGGGAAGCTGGCTCGTGCCAGAAGCAGACGCGATTGAGCCGCCGCCAATTTGATATTCATGGCTGTCTGGTTAATCGCAGTCATTAGCAGATGAGATGGAAACCCGTTTATTGGGCGAGTCACTACGCCAAAGTTGGTATAAAAGCCCGCTGGCCATTGGCCCAGTGCTTCACATCTATTTGCTGCTCTAATATAATGCTGAAATACGTGAGTTGCGGCTAAAACTGGGTCTGTGTTTAAGTAAATTAAACTACATCCGCTTATAGGCTGCTCTCTTTTCCTCCTGCCTCCTGTTCCTGGCGACTTTGGCCAGCTGCAATGAGGAGGACCTTAATGCTGTGCTCCTTAAGTCGGAGAACCTCCAGAATCTGGACGGAGCCGGGCAGTTTCAGCACGAGATCGGCGTTAGCAACGGCATCCAGGTGAAGGCCCAGGGCAACGTGAACGGCATTCAGGGAGAATACTTTCTGCCCGGCGAAGATGGCAAACAGATCCGGGTGACGTACACAGCAGATGCAAACGGCTTTCATCCCATACTGAACTGATCGCGTGACCTTGGCCACATGATTACGAGTATATAATATAATATAAATATTCTTAGTACATATTTACGGCGCTGCTGTTTGTCATAATGCGTGCCATGCGAGAGAGTGTTATTTGTTTACAATTAAACGTTAACAGCTTTGTGATGCACATAATTTATGGCCGAGAAGATCGGGGGTGGGCGCAACAGGTTACACAGGAATTTCGGGAGACGACGACTTACATTGACCGCCTCTGGGTATTTAAGACCTTGGCCTGGTTTCGGGGAACAACAGTTGAGTGGCTCCCACGCTTACAGAATGTTTCAATACGTAAGTAACAAGGAACGTCCAGAGTTATTCCTTAGCTCACTCTCATCCCTCTATAGTTGGCTTTTGTCCTGCTGATCGGTGCCTGCGTCGCCACCGATGACGATGCCCACGCCCATGTGGAGAAGCAGTACAGGAAGGAAGATGGGCATGGCAAGTTCTCCTACGGCTTTGACATAACCAATGGCATTGGTGCCGGCGAGGCTGGGGATGAGCATCAGGTGAACGGCGAATACCACTTTATTTCGAAAGAGGGTCTGCCCGTTAAGGTCTCCTATACGGCCGATGAGAACGGGTATCATCCGCATGGGGATCTGCTGCCCACGCCGCCACCCACACCCGAGGCGATCCTTCGGGCTCTGGCCTACATTGATGCTCATCCCCACAGGGAGGAGCCGCGTCCTGTTCATCACCAACCGCCGCGTTCGCATCCAGTGCATCCCCAGCCACCTCGTTCGCATCCAGTGCATCCCCAGCCACCTCGTTCTCATCCAGTGCATCCTGTACATCCAACGGTCAGTCCCCATGGCCATCATCGTCTACACTGAATATTCTACGATTTTGAGTTCCCGCAAATGCGTCGCTGATGTTCTTCTGCCATTCCCTATTGTACTAATAAAAGGTTACGACGCAACTCTCAGCCTTGTAATCAATGGAAAATGGGTGCAGGGGTGGGCGTGGCAGTGGCTATGGCTGTACATAAAATACGCATTGTCATTCGCATAATAAGAACCCCGGGCGGAAATGGGCCCAAGGCGGCGGAGAGACTTCCTTGCCGGAAGGGAGGCCATTCGAGGCCATTGTTAAGTGTTAAATTCAAATATGGACTCGCCCATTGTGCGCGGCCATTGGAATATGTTACGGAAATGACAACTTAAATGGGTGCTGTTCCCATTTTCGCAATTTTCTCCTCCCCCTCGCCATCCGGTTATCCTTGGGAAAAAACACTTTGCTGCATGATGGTTATATAAATGCAATTGGCATCATCACACACAGAAACATATATAGACAAAGTGATATGGAGTTCCCTCACAGCTTGGCACTGCCCACCGGCTGTCCGTTGCCGCTGCGCGTGAGTTCCATGTCCACCGAGGGCTGATTCACCAGTTTCCGAACAGCATCGAACTTGACGTTGTTCTTGTCGCGCACCAAATCGAAGATTACGCTCTCGCTGGTTGTGATCACACAGCCAGCTTGGCGCAGGCGATCCAGGGCCAGATCCCGATCCTGATTTAGCCTGGAGGAGCAGCAGTCCGCTACAATATAAACGTTGATATTCTGCTCTAGGAGATCGATGGCGGTTTGCTCCACGCAAATGTGGGACTATGGGGGAAAAAAGGGTTTTTTAGTTAGTAAATTTGCATAAAGTTCGTTCTTGAAAATTGATTATTTTTAACATTTAAAATAAGAAATTTAATTGAGAAAGGCAATTTAAATTGTTTTTTTATTTAATTAAAATTATTTAATTATAATTATTTTACACAAACAATATTGAGATATTTTGCCATACAAATTTTCCGTTTCCCATTTCGCATAACAGGCGAACAGAAAACAGCAGAGCGACGACGCGCTAGCGCTGATCTGTGCAATGACGTCATTGGGCGAGCGGGTGATGGGAGAGAAACTGTTTTAATTGAATATAAGACAAAGTTAATCGACATTCTGCTGTCTTTTGAGCGCCTGGTGCGAAAAATCAATTTGTACAGCTAAATGCTAAAATCGTGAATATCTTCTTGCCTACAACAACAACATTTT